>JAYJMB010003059.1:0-14520 GCA_036873735.1 Pouteria campechiana
AACAACAATATTCCTTGGATTATAAGATGGGATTTTACTATTTATCTCAAACCTTCTCCCTATATAGTTTATTCTTCCTATTGTAAATGGTGGCGAAAGTTTGACTATGAGACATTATGCAAAAATTTTTGCATCATGCATATTAAAGAGTCCAAGGCTGCCTCGCAAGTTGCTGAAGCCCTCTGCTCCGACCCATCAGAATCCAACTCATATCAGAAGGCCCTTATATCCGCCTACAGAATGACTCGGAAAGATTTTCCTCACCTTTCTGAAAAGGAGCAAAGAGTAAAAGCATTTGAATTATTATATTTTAGTCAGATTAATGATGAAGATATTTCTTCACAAGATATGCAGATGATACTACAAAGCCCGTCATTATCTACTCCTTGACATGACTATTCTCACAAGGTTCGGCATCAGCTATCCGCCATCACTTATCTCTTCACTTTCGGTGCAATTATTCAACTTTCGGCGCCATTATCTCACACCTATCATTTCGGCCTTCGTACGACTCCACAACTACTAGGACACGTCAAAAGTCCATGTTATCTTTTTACTTTACAAAAGGTCCATTATTGTAACTATAGTCAAAAGTAAATAGTTATTCATTTGTCTATAGTCAAAAGTAAATAGTTATTAGTTTGTCTAATGTTTACGGATAAGTTCTATGAATTTCAAATCCTTTTGAATCCATCGGACTTGAGTCCATTTCAAGTCCATCTTGAGTCTATAAATAGATACTTCTTGTAAAAGAGAAGAGCATTGAGGAAATAATCGAAGGAAAACCAATTCGAAGACCTCTGCTCTTTACGTTTACATCATGAGTCAGTCTGTTAGTGCTGCTTCAAGTCAGTCAAGTCCATCTATGTAAGTTTTCCTTTTCAATAATATTATGTTTGAATATCTACAATCTCTTCGTTTTGAAATTAAAGAATATCAAAAAGATTATGATTTACTTCTTGAACACATTGCATATGTTCGCTCTTTGCCACAGCATAATCTAAATGATGTTTTATATGTTGTACATCTTCTAGAAAACGGATTAGCTCATATAAAATCCGAAATTAAAAGATTAGAACAAGAAATCAGTGTATGCTTGGCATAATTTTATTTCTTTGTTGGTATATTATAGAATTATTTTTAGAAATTGACTAGATTATATTAAGCAATCAAGATATCCCTACTCCTGAAGATATTTTTGAGGATATATACATTGAGTTTCCCAAAGACTATGATCATGAGATTTACGCCTACTTGGATTCCAATTAGCCCATGAGTGAGGGATTATTTGAAAAGTTCTCTTTTGATTTCACAAACTGACAATATCTTGATTGTTACACTTAAGAAAATTTTAAAAATATTATAGAAAATATTAAGATATATCTGAGAAACACCACATGATGGCACTAAAATTCTAAGAATCATATCCTTATAGAATTCATATGAAAATTACAAAAGGAAATTGAAAAGGAATGTATTTTGTCAAATCATCAAAAAGAGGGAGATTGTAAATGATTCTTCTTGTTTATCAATTATTATTAGCTTTGTTTTAATGATTAACAAAACCATATAGTCACATAAATGAAAAATGGTAATCTTGTAAAGCATAAAATGCAGAAAATTAGGTTATAGGGTCAAAACCAAAATGCTCAACCCCCTGTGCCTACTGCTTGCCTCGCGGCCGATATCTTAGCCAACCTAGCATATCTCCTGCAGTGTTTCAGGAGTGTGTGTTCTCCCTGGATGTCTGCAACCAATATCCCAGCTGCTTGAAGATATTGCCTGGCAACCTGTAGCCAGAATCCACAGCTGCCTCATCATATCACCTGCCGCCCAAGATGAGGCATCGCCTAGCTGGATCATTTCCTTGTTGAAATCACTTGGTTCATAGTTGATTAGCTTAAACACCTGCCATATCTCCTACAAGTGGTTAGGGACATGTGTTTGACAGTTTTACCATGGATTTGACTACAACCAATTTGCCAAGGCACCTGCCATATTGCCTAGGTTACAATCGATTAACTCAGCCGCCAGCCATATCCAACGGTCAAAAAATTAAAACATTTCCTCTCATTTAATGAACTCCAACAACTCTCCAACAATTGGATTTTAAATGTAATTATAAGAGGAGTTAATTTGGGAAGTTTCCAAGTTATTGTAAACATTAAGAGAGCCCTAATCTTCATTTATTCATAAGCAACAAAAGCACTCAATCCTTCAAGTAGACAACCTTCATATTCCTCATTCAAGGTTACCAACTACCACTTGGGAAGCTATCTCTCGCATGTAAAGCAAGTATTCAAAGCTTGTTTAGTATTTCCCTATGCACAAATTGAAGCACTCATTAAAGTGTAACATTTACTCCTTGTATTTACTTTTGGTTTGTGCCTTGAGTTGGTATTGGAGGCCACAATTAAGAAGAGCAATATTGATTGTTGGAGTGTGTTTCATAATCATATTGCTAGACGTATTTATACCCCCTTGAGCTGGAATTAAGAAGAGTGTGAAAGAACTAATTATTATACGCCCCCTTGAGCTGGAATCAAGAAGAGTGTGTGTGCACTAAGTTATATTTTATTTGTTGTCGAGATAGTGGAACCTAAGTCACTAAGGCAGTTCTCGGAAGAGTGGAGTAGAGAAGGTATCTCAAACCATGATAAAATTTTATGTCTATTATGTGATTGCCTTTCCTACTTGCATTATTTGATTAATTGATCTGCAAAGAGGGTTTTTTTTTCAAAAGGGGTTTCCTTGAAATTTTTATAAAATCAATTCATCCCTCCCCCCTTGGGTTGTGCCTCGCTAAAGGGACCAACAATATGAAACAAGTTACAAGTAGCATATGAAGGAATGAATCAGGTCAAGGAGAACAAAATAAATATTTTTGTTCAAGAGGTATGAGTGCTTCATTATGAAGGATTCAGAAACTATTTCTAACATGGTCGGCAGGTTCCACAAGATCACTAATGGTCTAAAAAGCCTTGGATAAAAACATTATGAACCCAAACTTGTTAAGAAAATCTTGAGGTCTCTACCTAGGCACTGGATGCCCAAAGTAACTACCATCTAGGAAGCAAAAGACCTATATAAGATAATTGCGCAAGAACTCATGGGTTCTCTTATGACCCATGAGGTGCTTATAAAGTAGGAGGCTTCAAAGGAACCAAAAGGTAAGAGAGTGATAACACTAAGAGCTAAATCTGAAGAAGAAGTTTCTCAAGAAGAAACATCCTCTAGTTGAGAGGATGATGAAGACATTGTAGTGATAACAAGGAGATTCAAACAATGTTGTGAAAGAAGAAGTTTGGAAGCAGCTCCAATAACTACAAGAATAAAGATAAGAAGAAGCAAACTTCCACTTTCTATAATTGTAGCAAGCTAGGACACATGCAATATGACTAACTTGAACTAGACAAGAAGTAAGGAGAGCAAAAAAAATAGTGTAACTCTTTTTTTGATAAGGAAAAAAATAATAACAACAATCAAATATAAGCAACAAAAAATTTGAAAAGAAGAAAACGATAATGGCTACTTAAGAAATGCCAGAGAACATAATGAATGAAAGCTTGAGTGAAGTTGAGGAGGAACAGGAGGCTCAAATCAACACACTCACTCATAAAGGAAGAAATCAGGAGGAGCATTACGCTAGCATCAGCTTCATGACCAACCATGAAGATGAGGTAAATTTTAAACCTAAAATTCTTGGCCTTGAAGAGATGGTAGAAGAATTATAGATGTTAGAAGAATTATACTCTAATTCAAGGATTTGAAAGCTAAGCATAAGGAAACCAAAAAGGAGCTAGATAGAATGACCATTGAATGCCAAGTTAAGACAAGAAAACTCCAAGCTCAAGGTTAACCAAAATACTCTACAAGAATTTGAGCATGTCAAGGAAAGGAATAATGCCCTAAGAAAGACCTTAAAATTCACCTTAATGAAAATGAAACTAATGGAGAAAGGTGAAAAGAATTAGAAAAAGAAGATTGAAAATTCTAGAAGAAAACAAGGACCAAATAGAACTAGATTTGGGTTCCTAGAGTGCTTGCACATGTTGTAAATGCAACACATATTCTAAATGAGAAATTAGTGGCACTCAAGAAGCATTGTGTACCAAAATTTTTTGTCACTAACCCACTGGAGCCATTTCTAAATGGGTACCAAAAATAAAAGCTTACCCTTATCTATGCAAGTGTGCTTAAGAGCAACAAGAAGTAATATGTGGTATATTAATAGTGGTTGCTCAAGGCACATCAAAGGGGAAAGGGAGTTATTCACAGAGCTTAAAGATAAATCTAAATAACAAAATAAAACTATCTAGGAGACACGTCTCAAGGGAAAGTGAGAAAAAATTAATGGGAATGATATCTAGGGTTTCAACTTCATCTAACAAATCAACTTATCTTAATGCATTGCATTGATTAAATTATCATTCTTCTCATTATCAATTGGATGAACTAAAATATCTACCACCCTTTCTCAAGTGCTATGGGAGGTGTTGTTGGTCCCAAAGGTTAGGCAAAAATCCAAGAGGGGAGGGGTGAATTGGGTTGTTAAAATTTTCTACTTAAACCCCTTGAAAGATTAAAGTCCCCTTTAGCAATTTAATGAACACAATGCAAGCAATCAATAAGCAGATAGAGATTTTTATAGTGGTTTGAGTCAACTACTCCACTCCACTCTCCCAAGCACTTACCTCTGGTGACTTGGATTCTACTATCTCATTATAGTAGAAATACAACTAGTGCACACAGCTCTCTTCTTGACTCCAGCTCAAGGGAGTGTAACAATGTAGTGCCTCTACACTCTTCTAGATTTTGGCTCTAGGGGGCATAAACAAAATGTAGCTATTGGCTATGAGACATACTCAAATAGACCAGTACAACTCTTCTTAAGTCTAGTTTCTAATACCAGCTCAAGGAAATCACAGAAATAAGAATAAAAAGAATAAATACACTATACTGAGTATTTCACGAGAAGCACGGGGGAAGGTTGGTCAGCTTGAATGCAGAATTGATTGTTCTTCCTGGAAGTTATTGAGAGCCTTAATGAATGTTGGAGAAAGTTGAAGTACGAAGGCTTTGAGTTGCTCCCTTTTTGTAAGTAAAAGAATGAAGGTTGGAGCTTAATAGAATGCAATAGTTTTTTTTTTCTCATTTCAGCTTTACTTCTCTTTATATCAATTTTGAATTCTAGTTGTTAGAGGTAGGTGAGCTTCATTGAATGTAGAAGTACATATCAAATTTCTCCTATTGAAATCCACCATCTTCTGGTTGGGTTTTACAGTTGTGAAAAATTGCAATGCCTTCTTTGCTAGAAATGGAAGTTGAGCGACTTGGTTTGTTTGAAGCAAAGTATTCAGCTCATTTGGAATGGTTTCGGACTATCTGAAATTGAGTTGAGGTTGTTGCTTCGAACTATTTGAGATTGAGTTATCATCGCTTTGGACACTATTACTCCATCTGAAGTTAATATTCTGGAACGTCTTAAGAAACAAACAGTGTTAGATGACTTGAAGTTATGCTCCTTCTGAAATGGTTCATAATGACTGAAGTTAGTTATTCACAAAATCTGAATTGACATATCTACTTTTGAACTTCAACACTTCTTTGATAATGTTTTCGTAATGTTTGAAGTTTGTTATTGTTGCTGCTTCACATCATCTGAACCTTGTCTTCAAACTATCTGATATGCTCTTTCATTCTGAGCTTCAAAACAAGGCTTCATTTGAAGTAAATATTTCTAACTGTCTAAAATGATGAATGAATATGTCTTGATTTTGTGCCTTGGAAAATTTCTTCAGAATGTCTAAAAAGGTCTTCATAATTTTTGAAATTGCATTGATCTCTTGGCATTTGGGCTTCACAATTTAGTGGGACTAAAGATGGCATAGTCATGTGCGGAGCACGTCTGAAATGTTTCAGGACTATGAGCATGTTCCTTTCAGACTTTTTGAGATGTATTGGGAAGATTATGTCTAGTTTGAACTGTCATTAACACTTTCAGCAATTGAGTTATAGTTATTTGATCTTCATTATTTTTAGCTATGATTCTAAACCCCTTTTTGCATTTTAGGTCTTATCAGACTTTCATTAGTAATAAATTTAATAAAGTTTTGTTTATTATCAAAACTATGTACTTATACTAATAGGTATGCCTATGAATTTTACCTACTATGTGTCCATGCAATTCAACATCAATAAATTCATTAAGCTTAGGCATCCATATGTGATATATGAGCACACTCAATCAAGATCATCGCTCACACGGATTGCATATGTACAATAGCTATCTTTAGTCATCATTGCATCATATGTTCCCCCATTCAAGAGCCTATTCCTATTTCATCTTTTTCAAGCATGAATTATGAATCACAATTCATGCACATGGTGGCCAATCACATGCATGCATTAGGCATAGAAAGGAAGAAACAATGAGAAAGAAGATAATCTAAATCAAAAGTTAAAACATCAATATAAGATTCATTGTTAGGTCTATTTCACCCTAAATAAAAGAAATTTAGAAAAAAGTATAATTGAATCAAAATCAATTGAAAAATTAATAAATATCTTCCTAATTCAAATCTAAACTTTGATTCCAAATGCAAAGGATGAACTAAATTGAAAGAAGTAGAAGATTAAAGTTATACCAAACTCTTTCCCCTTGATGCTTGAATGATCTTCCTTGATTTTCTTCTCAAATTTCCTTCTCAAAATCTTTGTTTGGACATGCACACCTTTCTTTTTCTCTTTCTAATTCATGGATGTGTGAATCCCTTTTGTAACCCCAAAAGTAGGGTTTTAGTACACTCCTTCATGAATAGAAACACCTCTTGCACATAAAAATCCTCTTGTAATAATAACTTAAGCTTCTGCATGAAAAGATAACTTCCCAAAAGCTGCAACACATCGAAAATGAGATTTCTAAAAATAAATTAAGTTTGCACATGTCCTAGGCACTGTAGCACCCATCCTCTATCCATGATACTCTTTGAAATAGCAATGTGGGCACTAAAATTATGAAATGCATTGCCAACCTTTGAAAGAACTTTTGAATTTAGAATTTTATTACAAATTTTTCTATAGCTTCTTTAGAGGTTTTGAAACTGCACTTTAAACCCTCTGAAGGTCGTGAATGTTAGCAAAAATGCCTTCAGAGCTTCTACACTTGCTTTTGTCTTCAGATTCTTTTTATAAGCTAACTTTAGAAATTCTTAAACTTCTCTTTAGAGCCTTTAAAGATCAAGTTGTTGTAGTTGAAACACCTTCAAAACCTGTAAGCTTTTTCACAGGCTTAGTTCTTTTACTTTTGAGCCTCTGAATTCTCTCAATGCTAGTTGAAGCTCCTTGAAAACCTTTGAAGTTATTTCTAGAAGCTCTGAAACACAAAAATTAATTTCTCATTCATGCCTCGGAAATCACTTCGTGTAGCCATTCTGAAACGCCTTCAGACCCTTTGAAGTTGTTTTCAGAGTCTCTAAAGCTCCAGAAGTAGTTTTGGTATTATAGCTATAACTTCTTCATCCAATAATGAAATCATATAATTCTTAATTTGTTGAATAGATAATTCAAAGGGCTACAACTTTTGTATTGAACACTTTCTCTAGATCAGACTTCATATGTTCTAGAAAGTTCCTCAAATTGATACCTTTTGTCATCTTAGCTCCTTTTTGATAGATTTGTATGCTTGAAATAAAAAATAACTTTATTTTGTGTAATATTTAATCAAATATGAATATAAACTAATGAAATCATGTAAATTAAGGACCCAAAATATGTGAATTTAGGTATTAAAATATGATAAATTATGAGCTTATTAGAAAGCAAGTAAAATAATCATTCAAATCTCAAAAAGAAATATTATACAATTAAACTTCTTCAATTACTACATATGAATCTTGTTAGAGCAATAAAAATTAGGAGTCTTGGAGGGAAACATTATGTATATGTCATGTCGATGATTTTTCTAGATTTCCTGAATAATGTTTCTTGCATCAAAGTTGAGGCTTTTTCATTTTTTGAAGTCTTTACCAAATGCGTACAGAATAAATAGAGTTGTCATATCATTGCCATAAGAAGTGATCATCGTGAAGAATTTGAGAATCCATGGGGTCTACTTCAATGGTATTTGGAAGAGGAAGAAAGAGGAAAGGAAATATAAAAGAGAAAATCCAAAGCAAGAAAGAGAGTCCCGACAACCACATGCTAAAGGTACTATTTGATGATAAAGTCTTTACTATTGAGAAATTCAAAAAATATTATGAAGAAAAAAGAGTAGTTAGACATAAATTTTTTGATTTTGATGTATTTGGAGAAGGAAAAGATTGTTTAAATTTGTTAATAACCAAGTGGCTGAAGTATCAAGGATGGGAAGATTTTCTAAGTTAATGTTATATGAGTTATTCCAAGCCCTTGTAAGTATTAATTAGCAATTACCATACAAGCATGAGGAAAACTTGCATTGGCAAGGTTTAGATAGACCTTAGTCTCAAAACCTTTAGAAAAACAATGGAAGGAGACAGGATAAAGTGGCGAAAGAGTAAGTTTGAATTATTTTCAGACTTGGCTGGAGTGGAAATAAGCAAGAAGGAAAATTACCTCCATGCCATCTACTTAGACCTAGATCTCAAAATAGCTCAAAATTTAGTCTTCAATAATATTCATCCCAAGATAGGAAACTTAAACCAAATTTCATAAAGAGATGCAAAAATCTTATGTGTTCTAAAGCATTAAAAGAAAGTGGATTTGGCTCAGATAATGTCTGACCATCTATATATGGTCAAGACCAACTGTAGGTTTCCACTTCCATATGGAATGGTCTCCACTAGTTCTAGAAGGATGCTGGAGTTAATCTAAGTGATAAACATGGAGAATTAGTCAAACAAATTGATGTACTTGGGAAATAACTATTAAAAGGATAGGATTCAGAGAAACAAAAGAACGATGGATCTCTGACAAGCCCAAAAAGAATAACAAGTAAAGAGAATTGAAGGATGAGAAAGAATAAGAAGTGTAATAGTGAGAAAAGGAAAAGAACAAAAGAAGAAACAACATGAAGACAAGAAAGTATAGCGGCTAAGATATACTCAACATACCAGTCGACTAAATACTCCATCGACATTGTGTGATACACAGCCCCCAACGACTTAACATAGCCTCTAGAAAATCTTTCTCTAAGATTTGAAAGAGTAATATTTAGCATTTGTTGAGATTTACCTCTTGAACAGTTGAAAGCTATGGAGAAGATGGTTGACAACTGGCGAGCTGCAGCAGAATAATATGGTTTTGGATTTACCGGTGGAAGGATATTCTTCGGGTGCTGCTAAGATACTTCCAGTGGGCCCAAATTCATTGACAATGTAGGAATGAAAAAGGAATTTGGACGAGATGAGGACATGTGGGATTAGGGCAGCAAGGTATTTTTGAAAATGGGGAAACGGAGAAACAATCGTTTGGTGTATAGTGATGAAGCAACCTTTGTATGTTTACAAAATTTTTGAAAATGAATTGATATGGATGTAATTATTTCAAAGTCATTAGTATGTATGCAATTATAGTGAAAAAGTAGAGTTATATATACAAACAATCATAAATATATAATTTACAAAGCAAATATATAATTTACTTGTATCTATTTTATGAGTTTATGTCCATTTTGGTTTGTGCTAAGCAAAGCAAATTCATAATTACTTGTTTAAACTTTTAAGCACACAATTCACCCCTTTGTTGAGTAATTTAGCTATTTGGGGACTAATAATTCACCCCTTTGTTGAGTAATTTAGCCATTTTGGGACTGAAAAATCCTTTTCCATGTTTTCCAATGTGACATCTATGGACAATATAAATTCTAATTTTTATCACATTTTTTTGATAAACAACTAATGTTTTTAATTAACCATCATAATTGTATAGCTTCTAAACTATAAAAAATATAAATTTATATAACTGAATAGTAACAATCTAATCATCCTTATTAAGTAACGATTATATCATTGCTTAGTCTTGTTTGAATAAATGATTCAATCCGTGGTAAATTCTGGTGATATGACATTTACTTTTTGTTAACCACTGGCTTTTATTCTTTTTTAATCATTAACTCTTAATTTTTATTTCAAAAGTTAATGTATTTTATTTTTATTTATTGACATTATCTATCTTTTCACATTAATAAGAAAAAAGAGAGGGATCTATTTTTTATATCTTTAATATGATTTGATATCTTAATTAACTAATTAGTATACTTTTTTATTATTATGTATATTTTTAATCATTATTTTTTTATATTTTCATAAAAAAGTATTTATTTTATTTCTATTTACTTTATTTTCACTCATTATCTGTGTTACATAACATCATCTTCTTTCTTTTCCCACACTTCTTACTTTTTTTTAACCTCTTTTTCTCATTGCCACCCTAGTATATACTTCTACCAGTTCTATGCAATTTATATGTGACAGTTATCCTCGTTAGTGGTCTTTCTTTTATATATTTTATACTTTGTTTATTACTCTTATTTTTTCACGCAGAAAATTATCTATACATCTTTAATTACTATTTTACTATAATATTTTTTTCCTTGCACCATTGGACTCGGCAACCTCTGGATACGCAGTGCACGCACAGCGATAATCCTGAAACCTCCGTTAAAAGTGATTAGACTGCTGAAACTGTCATTAGCTGGGCCTGGCTCTCTTTACAGAGTTTTTAAGCGCCTGAGTATTATCTGGTACGGGGCATCGGAGTGTCCAAAATTTTTTCCTTTTGTCAAAAAAGCTGGCGTTAATAGGCATTCATGTATCCCAGAGCCGCCGTGCATGGGGACAAAGGACAACAAATACACGTGTGGTAGCGATGTTTCCGAGATCGTACGTGACCGAATCTTGGGAATTCGAGCGTCTTAACAATCGCGACAGACGGAACTGATATCTTTCTTTCGCTGACAACCACACGTGCGTGTGCAGAGCCGTGCCTTTTTGAAGATGTGCCTGTCTCTGCTCTCTAGCGTACATGCTGCCATGGAAAATGACAAAACAGGGATGGGCGTCTGCCCTGGCGCTCCTGCGGCTTTGATTTTGCACGTTTTCATGCGCAGAATAGTGAATAATCCCTCGGTCCTTGCCCCGGGAGATATCCGTTTGTTCGGTTAGGTCACCATTTTAACCTATGAATTTAAAATATTTAAATAAAAAATCATGCATTATTATCTGCAGAAAAGTATATTAAATGCTTGATTATATATTTTAAATTAATTTGAACTACTAGAATAATTCGTTGTGCTAATTTCATCACTAACATGTATAAGTTTATGGAGTGAATTTAGTTTTAAGGACTCAATTGAATTTAATAAATTATAAAATTTAAAACATGACTTCTATACTATTTATATAACAACCTAAGCTTAATCTTAGAAGGATAAGCTTAGATTTCCATTCATACCCAAGATCTTATAATTTTAACTTTGCAAGTAAATCAAAAATTAAATTAAAATATACTGCTATCTAATCCATCTCTATCTAAAATACATCTGAATAATAAAAAAGATTAATTTAAATTTCTTACAATTATCCTTCCTAAAACTCAAATCTAAAATAAATTTGATCTGTTGGATCTCCTTTGAAGAGTTGCGATCAAATTCCTGCCCTTACTCCTAAATACCTATATCAATTGAATTGAATGTGGAATGAGTTCAAACACCCAGTAAGTGAACCACGATGAAATCATCCTCATCGCTCATTAAGTTCATATTGTACTTCCCATCCTAGAGATATATTACTGAAAAATACATTTCCCAACTATACAGTATTTATATCATTCCAATTAAGAATATAAACATATTAGATAAAAGTAATCTAAAATATACAATCATTTGATCCTGATCCCAGGCATAGCATAATCTAATCTAACAAACAACTTCCTAAACTAACCCCATGCATGATGCAATATGATCCAATATGACTTACTAACATTTATGATGCAAGCTGATCCGATGCAAGTTGATCCAAAAGATGATCCATAAACTGATTATTACCATCCCTATGAGCCCCAGCATAGATGCCACTCCCCATGGACTTCATCCGACATGGCCCAATTCGATGGATGCACCTTTACTACCCACCGTGAACTCCCGTATGGATGCCTTTCCTCATGGTTACCATCCGACGTGATCTACTTTGACGGCGACATCATCTCCTTCTCACGCAGCATATGCAAGCATACAACATGGTGCACCTATTCCTCATGCACATGCACGAACATATGCTGCATACACTGATTCATGACCATTCATGCTTAAAACAATCTAATCCATGACATGCTAATGCCTACTCACATATAATATACTTACATAAATCATACGGTCCCTTTAAGCATGAAAACAATTATCACTTCAATACCCCCAAGTTCCATCTTATCATAAAGTTAGACATTTCATAAGAATAAGAATAAGAATAAGAAAAATAAACTATATCCATATCTCATCTCATTGCATCACAATAAAGCCATTTAAAATAGAATAAGAACAAATATGCATAATTATATCCTAATACTATCCTAATAATTTTAGAGTAGAAATGGAAAGAATTTAGATTCTTCAGAACATGAAAATACTGTTCGTCCCTTGTTAAATGGTAGCTCAAGAAGAGGGGTAAATTGTGCTTTCAAAAATTTTGGCCAATAACTTGAGAAGTGTGTTTAAATTTCATAGCACAAGTGCACAAGATTTTATAGCAGTTCGGCCCTTTCTGGATTCCTACTTCACTTCTCTAAGTTAGTCTCCTCTACAGATCTTAGGTTCCACTAACACTTTGATTAACCTGATCAAATACACATTAGTTTTCTGAGCTTACTAATAATTCACTAGTTTTCAGAGTTCACCAACTAACTCGTTAGTTTTCAAAGTTCACCACCTAACTCGTACACTTTCAACAAGTCCTTCTACTTGATTTTCTCAATACGTAAACAGCAAGCACCCTGCTTGCTTTAATAGATACTAAAATGAAATGTATAGATCAGTGCCTCTTACTTAGGCAGATTTGTATAGAAATTAAAAGCTTAAATAAATGAACAAAGTAAGTAATAATGATATATGTATCAAACTTCTTGAAAGTGAAGCAAATCTGACTTTAAATGCTTTGATAATGTTGAAGCAGTTGGAATTGAAGAAGATGTTGAATGCTCTAATAAACACTTGAGTCAAAAATTTTTCCTTTTCTATATCTTTCTATTATTTTGTGTGTTGCTTTAATCATCTTTTTATAAGTTGTGAAGGAGATTATAGTCATTGCAACTTTTTACAATTTTTTCAAGTGTTTGGTAAATTTGGAATGACTTTTTTACATGTTGTCTGGCTTTAGAACTTCTGAGATAAGTCTTCACACATTCTAACATTGTCTTATTATTAGTTACCATTAGATCTACCTTTTATCAGAGTTTCAGAAGTACCTCTTCAGAATTTCTGAATTAAGTTTAGGTTGCAAACATGGTCGATGGTCATTTTTGGCTTCTGAAAATCTTTTGAAGGTTAAATTCAGTCTTTGATACTCTTCTTGATTCTTGGCATTTTGAAGTTACATCTAACAGCCTTCTATATTACTTCTAAAAATCTTTTGATAATGTTCTAACTTCAGAAACTTTTTTGGAGTTTATTTTGTATTACTATTATTGATCTTTTAAGACATCTTTGAGACTTGGAAGCATTTCTGAAGTTCTTCTAACAAACTTTTGATTGCAAAGTTGACCTTCTATATTGTTTCTGATAAAGTTTTGAGTGTAGATATTTCTTCTGAACTTATTTTGTACCATGATCATTTGACTTTTGCAGCATTTTTGAGCCTTAGAATATTTATGAAATTATTCTAACAAACTTTTGAGTACAAAAGTTTTCTCTAAAGTAGAGCGTTTTACTTCTAACATATTTTTGGAGACTAAGGAATGCTTCTGAACTACCTCAAAATTTTGAGATTGCTTTGGAGTTAATTTTGATGATTCTGCTTTGTCTCTAAAAAAGGTTCTGACTTGTTTCTGAAGAGGTTTTGAATACTTTTGAACTTTTAAACTTCATGCCTTGTCTCTGAAGGGATTCTAATTTGTCTCTGAAGTAATTATGAATATTTCTGAATTGCTTTTGAGTGATTTTTACTAGAACTTTCTTTGTAACTTATCTTCTTTTGAAGGCTTAATGTGATAAGGTTACAATTAACATTGTTTATTACTTGCGGTTACTCAATTTGTTTTAATATATAAATGCTGCATCACTTGGAAAGTAACTTGTTAGTACCCTAATTTTTTACTCATTTGTTTGTTTATTATCAAAACTTATTTAGTTAATTACATTTCTTATCAAAATCAAGCTTAGTAAAGAGGTTAGACTTAACATTCTCCTCCTTTTTGATGATGACAAAACATTTAAGTGATAGATCTTTTATAAAAATATGCAGAATATGTAATGTGATTGATGAGTGGATTTCATTCACTCATAAGATACATTTTTATACTTAGATATTTGTTATTCTTATGCAATTGTGT
>JAYJMB010003060.1:2131-14519 GCA_036873735.1 Pouteria campechiana
ATCCAATTGGCGCCAATTGGTGGACATAGGTGAACGAATCTAGAACTTAAGGTCTTGTAGTTTTTGCCAAATTATGAAATGGACATCAAAACAGCACAGAGCAACCTTAAGCCATGTTACTAGTGTTACGAATGCTTGTACGACTTAAAATTTTGTGGTGACCTTGCTTATATGAAGGCATTATTGCAACATATGTGTATATTTTGCCAAATTAAATTGTCTGCATGTATTCATGGGTTAAGTTATGAAGCCTTCAGTTCAATCTTGTGTGCTTTAGCTGGCAAAGAAATCACTCAGCCTGGGAGTTGCTGTAATTTTCAAGGTGTGTTGGGATAAATTATCTCTCTTTGTATAAATTATCCTTGCTAGAGATGAAATTGCTACAACTTGAGAAAACCTATACTGATGATAATGGATCGGATATGATGACAAAGATAGTAACTAGCTAGAAGTTAATGACATACAAAAACATAGCAGGTCTCGTGGAGGCCTCCAAATAATTGAAAAGAGGGAGATTTGTTGGATGATTTTCCTTCTACATTGGAGCCTACACGCCCAACACCTGTGCACTCATGCGCGATGCGTACTCAAAGTTATTTTCGAAAGACCTAGGGTTGTGTGGCATGTAACAGCATTACAATGGTAGCCCTTACATATTGGGGAGTGTGCGCCAGCTTTGTTTTCACACCTTGTTCTAGGTTTCTTCTTCTCCAAGTAATGCACAACAATTTGGAAAAAGATTTCCATTGTTGCAACATCATTCAAGCCATCAAGCAAGGGATTTAGGGGAGAAGTTCTAGCCTTTTCTGAATCAGTTTCTAGTTCTGCTTGATTAGATCTATTCTTGTTATTTTTTGATTATTATGTCGAAATCATTTATGTAATGATGTTGAAATCCTCAAGTTTTCACTAGGAAAGAACATACTTTGTGATCCCATTATTCTATAGTGTAAGTTTATAATTGGACTAGGTCCTGTGGTTTTTCCTTTCACATTAAATGGTTTTCTACATAAAATTTTTTATATATTTGTGGATTTGATTTATTTGGGTAATTGATTTCTATTAATTGAATTTGTGATAATCTACTTAATTTACACAAAGAAGGGTAAATCCCAACAAGGTAAATATGGATCTAATTCTTATATAATCCAGCATCAGAGAGTTGGCAACTATGGACTTTTGTATCCCCTTGAGAAAGAATTTTTCTTCCTACCATCAAATACTACTTTCATTGCCCATTAAACATGAAGAGTTACTGTTCATTTTGCAGATTGATGAATGGGACAGTAATCCCAGTGACATTCTCTTCATTCACTTATCCAGATTGCGTTTGTCGAGTTCAGGAGGCTTGGTGTTTTAGGTTGAAGATTGTACTAGGCCTGCTTTGATCTCGCCATAAAAATGAGAAATCGTAGAGAATATGCGTTCTTTAAGATAGGAATGATTGAATACGAGATTCTTCTCCAGTTCATTAGGTGAGTTTCTCTTTAATTGCAACCATAGCAAAGAACATGACTAACCTCGCCACAACTTTACCCTCTGGTTTTTCTTCTCACGGAGCGGGAGGATTGAAAATCAGAAATAGAGAGGATCCGGGGCACATCATACATGCTTCTACAGCTGCCTCTGAAGCTGGGGCCAAGAAACGTAATAGAGTGTGGTAGTGGTACTTGGTGATCAATGCTTGTCTTACCATGAGCCCTTAATGATAGCTTTCATGGATTTCAGCATTTGCATCTTGTAGGAGAAGGATGGTGCTGGCACAGTTGATTCTGCAGAGATGGAGCTAAATACTTGTGAAATTGATAGTGACAAAGAGGTCAATTGCAATTTACTAGTTTCTTTCTGGTGTTTTGTAGGAGTCAATGACGGAGTCCAAAACTTGAGTGGCAATGCAACCTAATGTTTTGCAGGAGTCAATGACGGAGTCCAAAACTAGAGTGGCAATGCGACCTAACACATAACTAAATTTTCCTTTTTCTGGACGTTTTGGTGCCAGAGGGGATCATTATTCAATAGATAATTAATTAGTGGCAATGGAGTACATTCGCTTGTTCAGCAGCGCCGAACATTACCATCCAACGTCTCTGCCCCGCTGCACCTGCTGTGTATCAATTTTGATCGTTTTACTTCATCTACGCGTGCGCCAAATTTACATGCTTTTTAGGGTTTTTTTCACTTCTATTCAGCAAAAGCTATATAGACTGTCTTAATCGGTAACTGAACTGATTTTGGATTTCCTCCAGTGTCTATGGATGCCACAAATCTACATGCTCTTTGGGGAGTTTTCACTTCTATTCAGCAAAAAAGCAAGACAGTAAATTGGTGATTGAACTGATTTCGGTTTTTACAAAATGTGTGATACCCTGTTCGCTTAAAAGAGTATTTGGGAGATTAATTGATGAAAATTTTTTAAGGAGATTAAGCTCATGTGCATTGAGAGTTAAGGTTTGAATTGATATCTCTAATGCATGATTAATTTTTTAGAGTATCTGCAGAAAGAGTGAGGTGGTGGACAATCGGATTTTTTTTTGTTTGAAATATTTCACATAAGTGCGCCTTATCAACAATATTTTCGTTTGCATTGGGCCATAAGGCTCGAGTTGGCATTTTCTTCTTGCTCTGACGAAGAGGGTGTCCGTCGCTGGCGCACCGTATTCTACGTTTTTCATTCTTTTTGGTTTGGCTTTCTGTCTCATTTCTATCCTCTTCTTTTCTTTCTGTCATTCTGCTCGTTTTTTATTTGGGCATTCTCTTTACAGGTGCCCTATACTACCACATTTATAACATGGTGCTAATTCTCTCTTTGGCTCTGTTGCCCTGTGCTGTCGTAGTCATAAGTTAAATGAAATGACTTGGTAATTAACCAACACGGTAATTTGAAAAGATGAAAGTTTTATAATCCAATAATCACCTTTTTTCGATGCTTATAATTTGTATCCAAAACGTAAGTCATCAATAATTTTTACAAACTGCATTAAAAAAGGTTTATATTTTGGAGGAGCTTTTCTGTATAAACCACAAACACCAGAAATGAACCGGATCAAACATAGCCTTAGAGAGAGACAAGTATGCAAGAATATGACATTAGTTGTATCATGGACCCTTAAAACAGCGCTATTTCCTTCTATTAGATTTCGAGCGATTCCATTTCGTATGGTGAGGTCCATGGTTCGGCTTAACAATAAGATAAGAGTCACATTCATTTCTCCCGTAAATCGTGTCAATGCAATTCTTTCTAGTTTAGTTTCAAGGAACACATGTTCCACACAATCCGAAGTACAGTTCTATTCGTGGAATTTCATAGAAGTCAATGCATATAAAATCATCCGATTATCATGTTTCGTCGTTTCTAGTTTCTTTCCGGACATGAATATTCCAGAGTCCAGTGGCTTGACATGGCTGTGACTTAAGACTCGCACCTCACTCGTGAATGTTTGGTGAATACCATGTAGAGTTATACGTGTCAAACTATAAAGAAAATGGAAGCCTACACAGACTTGAAAATACTCAAACAAACCAATTTGTATATATTAGCCGATAGCATAAAATATTGAAAGCCTGATTATCCTGTGATGTGTAGAGAGGACATTCATTCATGTCTTTGACCATTAAAAGAAAGGAGTCAAGGGGGCAAAGAAAGAATTCTGAATAAGCTTTGAAAAGTGATTTTAACAGTAGAATCTCCTCACAAGAAGAAGAAAGAGAGGTAGTAAGAGCTCTAAGCTAAAATCTCCTCACAAGACGCGGATATCTCCTCAATCTCCTCACATGACGTGGAGGATATCTCCTCAATCTCCTCAATCTCCTCACATGACGCGGAGTTGCTGCCTATCCGAAAAGTCTTCCTGTCATACGACAGGTCAGCGCATACCATGTTGTCAGTCAGACCTCCAATGTGGTCAGTTCTCCCGAAACAGCCAGACAGCTTGGCCCTCTTCACGTCTCTCAGACAAAACTGCTGCTGGAGGGCTTTGATCTCATTCACCAATTTCTTGGCGCTGCTCTCATTTCCTGCAGAGAATTTAATCTCCCGTAGATAACGGGTTGGCTTGTCGACTTGCATGGCATTGATAATGTCGGGTGTGGATTTCTCTATCGGTGGGTTGAACACTATAAAGACATAGTCAGGATGATCCCAATCATCATTATAAGCATAATCAATTAAGGAGACATGAAAAGGCATGATACTCTGGCCGACTGGCACAAGCACAGCATTCAACTCTTTCTTAATCTGTACAGGTACAGACAACTCCATTGATTCACCAACATTGCTTGATACGGTAACATTTCTTGGGGAAAGTTTCATGCCACTCACGTCCAGGCAGTCCGATGTATCCAGATTATGTTCTTCTAACAATGATGCTGGTATGTATCTGCGAGTATCCCTGTATATGTAACCAAATTCTCCTTTCAGCCTAACAACAGTCAGATTCTCCGCACCAACTTCATTAACAACAACAGTATCTGCAAGCAACAGGGAGAACTTCTCCGTCATTGGATTGTTAGTTTCTGCATGCACATTTTCGAATCCAAGAGATACATTAAAAACCATTCCAGATTTCAACACCCGATAATTACTAGAATCCAGTCTCAATCCTGCCTCATGAAACTCCAGACCGATCCCGGCTCCAGCAGAGCTTGTCATACATGCAGAAAATTCAGGAGCTTCCTTCTCAACCACTGATGCTGCTGCCTGGTAAGCAGCACTGGCCTTATTCCCAGGCTTCAATGCATCTATTGCTGATTTCTGAGCCTTGAGAAGAACCTCAAAAGCCTTTAATTGAACAGGGTGGGGATTGATGAGAAAAGTCCTTGCAATGTTTGCACAGAAGCCATTGTAGCGCAAACCAATTGCTGAGATGATTACCGCTGTATCTATGCCAAAGCGATCCCAGTCATATGTCTCCAGACTGAGATCATCAAGATTGAAACCATAACCTCTCTGAAAGATTGGACGATAGCAAAGTTCTACCTGCTGAGGCTTCACTCCAGTCTCCTTCTCAAGACTAAATATCAATTTCTCCATCTGATCAATCGGACAAAAAAAAGTAGAATAAGAACGCCAACGCCACCAAACCATATCATGACACTCTGGGGCAACAAAATGCTCCATCACATGTGAAACTAAAGATGCTGCCTTCCTCACGTTCATGAGTTGAGCACCATCTTTCATCAACAGCAATTCTGAAAACCCATCTGCTACATCATGAAGCTGGAACTGTTGCTTCCACTTCTCAGACAGTATCTCCAGAAGCTTTCCTTCAGGGGTTTCTTCCAGCAGAAATCCTCCTAATGGGAATTCACAACCATTAGATTTGCATTCGTCCTGGATAATCCTAAGTATCGCATCCATCAAACCACTCCCGTCATCGCTTTCTGGCTTCAAGTGAATGGTGAGTTCAACATCAACTGCCTTCCTTGCAGCCATTTTCAAGGTTTCTGGCATAGACACCTTCTCCTCAGCACACAAGAAATGAATCTGCTTTTCCAAGAAGATCATGATCAAGTGTGAGACCTGATATCCGAACAACCACAGGCTAAAAGCTGAAGATTTAGTATCAGAAGATGGAGAAGCTGCAACTGCAAGCATGTCACAACCACTCCAGAAATCCCTTTGGTGTTTCCGCCAATGAGCATAAAACTTTTTCAGTTGCTTCTGGAAATTATTGAGATCGATCACAGAAGTACTGGATTCCCCAACAGCACTTTCCTCCAGGGGTTCGGCTTTATGTTTTTTAGGCAGCTCCATTGAGGATGTGTAAATCTTAGAACAAGCTAAATCTGCAACAACTAAAAAAGAAAGAAATCTTTTTACAGAGTTAACCATGAGACCCAGTTAACTGTTTGAAATTTCTTTGTGCCTTAAACAGTGAAACATAACTAATGGTTGAGAAGCTGAAAAAGCTTTAAGTCATTATGACTTATGGGATAACGGGGATGAACAATGAAAATAAGAAGAAGAAAAGTGGACAAAAGCATGATGCCGGAAGTGACCTGCAGGATGCTGAAGCACACAAGCTGCCAAGCCAAAGGTACAGTACAAACTCCCACTGTTTTTTTTTTTTTTTTTTTTTCAATAAATTGTGGAAGGAAGTGTCACATGGCCCAGGGCTCACTTGACTCCCAGCCCAATACACATTTACCCAATGTGCCTACCACTTGCACCTTTTTCCAAGTTGTCATAATTAACCACATTAATCACCTGGGGACTCCGCAGGTCAAGAGGGAAATTCTCAGAATTAATTTATAAATCGTATTATGACATAAATATAAAAGCGATCATTTCAGATTTTAACTTCATGCAAATGAGAAGACGGGCATATGGATGCTGATGCATCAATAAACAATTTCAGCTTTTCAACTCATGTTGAATGTGGTATTTGACATTGATAAAAATAATTGGATAATTTATGCAGCACTATAAACCAATTGAATGAAAATGAGAGAGAGGAAGGGGGAGAAATGGTCAAGCTTTTAATGCTCTCTCTTAAGAGAAGACATTTTTATTTCAATCACAAAAAAATATACATCACTGTCAGAATAAAACGATAAAAATAATTGGACAATTTTATGCAGCATTGTTAACCAACTGAAGGAAATGCATAATTGGTAAGAATGATGTGACTTGTTAGTTATTAATATTTTCACTGCCATGGCAGGGATGATGTAACATCTAACGCACTTTTTTCTGTCAGTTCGCCATGTTCAAATTCCTTAGCAGCATGACAACATTAAAATTGCTAATCTATAAATTCAGATCTCAGGTACTTATCGACACCCAAAAATTGCAGGAAAAAAAGTTGTAATCTAGCTAAAGTTTCCTCCCCAAAATTCAGCACACTGCTATTAACAATTGTATTCCAATGCCACAAAGGATGTGAATGCAAATCCCTCCTGTCATTTACATTTCTCAGAATTCATTCATACTCCTGAGATATTTATTCGGTGGGCCCCATTAACAAGAAATGATGCTTTCGTGTTGCCCCCTATCTTCTCTACAATGTTTGTTAGAATTTGAATAAAAAACATAGATTAAGAAAGAACATGTACTACACTATAAAGCAAAAGCAGATCTTAGGGTCACACATGTCAATTTTCAAATGTTAAAAGAAACTATTTCTAATGTTGAAAGAAACTAGGTATCTACAAATAATTTTTTAAATTACATTTTTTCCCTTTTTGGCAAGGTGTAGTGATGTACTGATAACCCTGAGAAGACCACCAGCATTTAAGAATTTTCTTAAAATTACCCCCAAGACACACATGCAATGGGAATCAAGAATGGGCATTGAAGATTCACAGAAGAAACAAAGATAGTGAATGAGTATTCATTGTCAGGGACTTGAATAGCCTAGAAGAGGATCAGGCAGATAGAGGGATCATCATTCCTGGAGTTTAAAACGCTATGCATCTGGTTAGTGACAGATGTCTAATGGTCTGTTCCACTACTTGTTCAGGTCAGGTCCAGGTCCAGGTCAGACTGGTTCTTATCTCTTTCGATGTATTTCTGCCCCCTTTTAGTGGTTCATCTTGCAAAAACCATATTGTCTGAGTACAATTTAAAAGCTATTACTCCAAACACCCAAAGTATTTTTTGGTTCAGGCAGCAGTATCCCCAGCTTAGAAAGGGCTTGATATTATAAACATGACACAAGGTCAATTTAAGCCTGAAATGACATGACACCCTGGTTAGACCAAACCTAACTTTAAAGCCCAAACAGACAGGCTGAGCATCAAAGCATTAATATAATCGTTCATATTATCTCACCCTCAGTCCCAAACCTTCTATCCTTCTTGACATTCTTGCACATTAAACCTCTTTGGACATCAGATAAATGGAAAAAACAAAGAGAAAGGAATAAAGAAATACTAAAAAGAACAAGAAAGAAAAAGAAAATTTTAAATATTCTTTACTTTTACCTCCACATTTCCTACAAAGCAGCTCCCAATTTCAAGCAGGTACACCAAGCTGGGCCCAAAGCACGAGCATGAATTGGGCAGGAGCTGGAAATGTTGAGGCCGGGAAGTTTTCAAATCGGTAAAACAGTGCTTTTTGTCAAGCTCAAACACCTCACTATAAATGGTAAGCAGGGCATGGACTCACCATGCAGCCAGCCAAACCCACTAGTGCCCCAACCCCGAAAAAATAATAATGATGATGATGCATTGTTATTGTTTAACAACCGCATTGGATTATCTCTGAAATGCGCCCAAATCAAATCTAATACCATTAACATTAGTTACATAACATTTATAAGGCCAATGGAGGTATACAAATTTAAAAGAAGATTTTTTAAAATTACTCTTGAAGTTATAAAGTTCATGTGTAAATAAAGCTGTATTGTGAAAGTTTATCACGCTGGATAAAAACCCACAAGAAATGCACCCCTACCAAACCAAATCCAATACTAGTTATACAAGTTATGCAACACTGAAATATGGTTTCCATATAAAATTTTTACCGGCAGTTCTAATTTTTCCAAATATCTAGTATCTACTACTATAAACCCATCTTTTCTCATTCTTCCTCTCCTGTAGAATCTTCTTAATCTCTTGGATGGTATCTTCTTCTCATTTGTAACCAGCTTTCAACATCTAACCCATCATTCTAAACCAACAATCATATCTTAAAGCCCTAAATTTCCTGTTATTCTTTCAATTCTGCAAAAATCCTGAAGCCCTAAAAGCAAGTTTTTCTGTCAGGCTGATTTTGACAAACAGGACATATAATATTAGGGCTTTATAGAGCTGCTTACAAATGGTTTTATTCTACTAGCTTGTAGCTATGGCATTAGACTAAACCACCACACAAACTTCTTGAAAGATTACCAAATATTGCAAAATTGTGCTCTGACACAAATAATATTGAGTGTGCACTTAAAATGAAAACCTTGGATAGTGTATTGGAAAGGTAACTTGGCCAAAAACCCCACAGAATAAAGCCTGGGGCATCTATGATGATATTTTTTAGTTACTTCTATGCTGTTTACAGCAATGTTTGCTTCTCCCAAACCATGTGCTCTCAATTGCTGTCTTTTTTCCCCCTTTCATTTCTTCTATAGAGATGCTCCTTCCATTGTAAACACATTATGCATGGCCCCAATAGCTCAGAAATGCTGTTTAAGTGTTAGGGTATAGGCATAATGAGAAGCAAAATGGAAGACTAGAGGAAGAAAGAATGATTACTGAGAGCAAAATGCATAGTACAGATTAGCATTAGACGAAAGCAATTTATATGAAGAGGAAGAGAACTATTTCTTAAAATATATTCTCAATTCCACTGTCAAGCTTGAAAAGCTATCAGCGCACCTACTTATGGACTACTTATAACATTAGAATAGAATAAAATACAATCATAATCACAGTAAAATTGAGAGCCAACAAGCAAAGAAACTAAATACCACTTCAATTTGGACTCTCAAATTCAGAAATAGATTAATAGAAATGGGTGGAAAAAAATGAAGATATCATCCAGATATATTTCCATACTTGCAGACTGTACTCATTGGTGTTAGAAATTATCACAGCAGTTATAAGTCAGTGCAATTAAAACATGGACGATACTAGACCAGCTGGTCTGATGGTGAACCAGTCACCTGACCGATCTGGTCTGGTCTGGTCCAATTATATCTAATGTACTCTTTTTAAAGAAAAATATCAATACAATAAAAATATAGATGTAGACATATGGCTTGATAGCAAAAGATCTATCTTCTTAGATCAAGACATACAATTCAAATCTTTTTTGTGAAACCATTATATTATTTTTAAAATTTGTTAAAATATATTGAACCCGACAACCCAGTTGGACCAGATGGTTGAGACAGCATCTGTATTACTGAGAACTGGATGCCTGACTGATTCAACCTCTAATCCAGTTTTTTAAATCATTCAAATAAATCATCATCGCTTAGAATAAGATGCCAACTAAGATGCAAAGCAATCATGTTAGTCAAACTCTTTATTATAAGCTACAAAACTCCCCATCTAAAAGCAAAATAAGCATTTAATGCACCCAAACAACAGCCACTGAGAGAGGGATTTGCAATATTTAGGGTGAAAATTTGACAGGACAAGAAACACCAGGAGTCTTCTCCTCACTGCCTCACCCTTGTAGGCCATAACCGATGGAAATTACTTTCAACATAGATCACCAAATAGCCAAATATAAGATGAGAACTAAATAAGTTGCCAAACATGTGTATGAATCCTCAACCTCAAAATGCTTTTGATTGCCTAGAGAGAACATAGCATTAGGATTGCTCACCACCATTGGCAACCAAGTAGTCATATTGCAATTGGACCACTAATGGTAAAGCAAGGAAAATAGAGAGTATGCAACATTCAATTCAAGTTTCAAGTTCAGGTGGTTCAGGACCTTATATGACCACATCCACAATCCTTTATGAATGGTACCTAAGTTCAACTATCAACCACAGAGTTGGGAGTGGTTGCTAACAATTGATTGCTGCAATCATTCAATATGGCCAAGAGAATTCCAGTACCACCATAGCAATCATTCAATATGGCCAAGAAAATTCCAGTACCACCAGTACAAGGTTTATGGAAGGTGTTAACCTAAGATTACAGCAATCCTTGAGGACTGGATTCAAAGAAAAACACCCTACTATGACATAAAAGTGAATCGTATCTATCTCTCTGATTTGAAATATCAGACTTGTAATTTCCATCCGCCCATTTCAAGTAAATTGATTCAACTTCAGATCCAAGCTTCGCGTCTTCTTTTCAAGATGAAAACTTAACTCCACCGTCCACAAATCGTGGATCCGACTCAACATTAATATGCCAAAATCCACTTCAAAAATAGAGAATATTTTTAGCATTTACGAACTTTCTGTCTATGATAGCCACGCACTGGACCAAAAAAAATGCCCGAATACCAACAAAAAGGATAAACCGTCACAAGACAAGAACTATGAAGAACCCTAATCATAACGTAATTAAAAACTCACAAATTCTCAGTATGAAAAGAAAATAATAGCAAAAATGCCTGCAGCAGATTGGAAAAGAAAATAGAAAAGGAAGAAAACTGCTAGAGATCGCAAAACCTAAGAAAGAACTCGATAAGCAGCAAAAAAAAAAAAAAAAAAAAAAGGAAACGAAAAATTGAAAAAGAAAGAAAACGAAGGAGACGAGAAATACCTGCGGCGGGAAGGGAGCCAAAGTAGGGAGACGAACAGACTGCACACCTTAAACAAGAAATGAAAAGCCAGAGCAGCGTAGCCGAGCGATCCCAAGTTTAGGTTTTCTTGCCATTCCTGAAAGCGTATTGCCTGCCAAGCCCATCGCAGGCACCCCTTGAGAGAAGAACCCGGACGCGTGACACGTAACATCGCCGGGTCCAAGACCGACGGACCGCCGGGAGCGACGATCACCTATGCGTGACTATGTAGCACGATTTTAGCAGCAATTAATAATCATGATTAAATTATTTAAAAAGTATTGAAGTAAATGTATCTATCTATCTCTATATATATGGGAATGGGTTCTACTACGTAGATAATACTTACTTATTTTGACGTTATTACTTCATTTATTTAAGACTCATCTTAATAGTTATATAAAATCTAATTTAATCATCAATTAAATATTATTTATTTAATCTAATTTATTTAATATACGGTATTTACGTTCTGTCTATACAAGCGGTTTCCCTTTGTGTGTTCTCATTCTCTCGAAATCTCTAATGGCGTGGTTTTGTCTCTCTGTTATCGACAGATGACGTCCACCGCCTGCTGGCAACTGCCTCATGTTCCGCGTCTGACGGATTCTTAGAATTGGAGATGGTTTTTGGCTTTCTGTGATTCTAGGAATTCTTGCAGGTCGAGATAGACGAGGCGTGGAAGGTGAAAAGCAGCAGGGCCGACCCAACTGTTCTTCCCAAAGGGAAAACGCAGGCCAAGTAAGCTCAAAACGCTAGCACGTTTTGTTTCTTTTGAGTCGGACTCCCAGTCTTTTCTGACCATGTTAAGCAGGGATACAGATATGTCGAATTATTAGAGGGAGCTCCGCGGATTCGCACTCGCAGGCGGGGAGCAACAACAGCTGGGCGGATTCACAGTGGCAGGCGGAGAGTACAAGCAGCTCCACAGTTTATGAATGCAGTAGAGCCCCGAGACGTAAGTATTTGTTAATTATGTTATTCAATTCAAATATTATAGTAATTTAAATAAACTAATTTTATATTTCTATTGTTCCATTTTTACAGATGCGGAGTGATGTAAAAAAGGCGATAAGTCATCTTTTCGGGGATGAATCGGAACAAGCTCCAAACAAAAGAATGGTTCCGGTCGCATCCCGGGAGAACCGATATAGCTAAGATCCCTTCGGTTGAGGACAATAGTTGACTATCGCCATTTACGCA
>JAYJMB010003061.1:0-14518 GCA_036873735.1 Pouteria campechiana
TGCAAAAGATGAAGTATTAGGTGCAAAAGATGAAGTATTAGGAGAATAAAATATGACATTTTGCATTCTCATCACTATGTTTAGAGAAATCATTGATAGAATCAAAATGAATGGTATCTCAGATGATGCCATTAGAATAAGGTTATTTCCATTTTCATTAAGAGACAAAGCTAGAGCACGGTTACAAAGTCTATAGCCTGAGAGCATATCCACTTGGGATGGAATGGTGGAAAAGTTCCTTGTCAAATTCTTCCCACTTGTTAAGACAACTCAACTACGCAGTGAGATTGGGCAGTTTATGTAGTTAGACTTTGAGCCACTGAATGAATGCTAGGAAAGATTTAAGGATTTATTGAGGAGGGGTCCTCAGCATGGATTCCCTGATTGGCTGCAAATTTAGCTATTTTATAATGGATTAAATGGATAGACAAGGACAATAGTTGATGCAATAATTGTTAGCTCACTGATGGGGAAGAGAGCAGCGGGAGCTAATGCATTGTTGGAGGAAATGGCCTCAAACACATTTTCTTGGCCACATGAGTGGAACATGGTCAGAAAGGTAGAGGGTGTCTTGAGGTAGATCCTATTACAAGGCTCAAGGCTCAAATGTCATCACTAACTCATCAACTAGCTATATCAAATGCTGCATCTAAAGAACTAGCAAGCCTAGGAGAATCACTTCCATCCACGTTGTGATCAATTGCTGACCATGCAAGAAAGGAAATACAATACATAAACAACAAAGGGTACAACAATTTCCATCTCAATAACCCTGGTGCTCAATATCAATCAGGGTGGAGAAATCACGAAATTTTTTTTTACAGGAACTAGAGATACAATGCAAATTATTAGATGGGTTCCCAATATTTGCCTCTAGGATTTCACTCCTAGCTAACTAAGAAAAAGCCATTAATTGAAGAGTTAGTGGGCACATTTGTTACAAATAGCAGAACTAGATTTACCAAGAATGAAGCAAGGCTTGATAATTTGGAGACTCATATGGGAAACATGAGTGTAACAATCAATCGTTGGGGACACAAATAGGGCAGTTGGCTAGTTCTGTCAACAACTGAAACAAAGAAGGATTCCCCAGTGATACACAGAAGAATCTGAGAGAATAATGCAGTGCAGTCACTTTGAAAAGTGTGAAGGAATTAGCATCTCCAAAAATAAAAGAGGAACCAAAAATTTCTGAAACATTTGAAGGAATAGAGTCTGCACAAAAACAAGAGGAAAAAGAAAAGAAGGATGAACCTGCTAAAGAAGAATATCAGCCAGGGAGAATCACTTTCCCTAAAAACATGCCTATTTTTAAACCTTATCTTCCTTTTCCTCAACTTTTTCAAAAAAGGCAAATATATGATCAGTTTAAAAAGTTCTTAGACATGTTTAAGAAAATTCATATCAATATTCCTTTCGCAGAAGCAATTGACCAAATGCCACACTATGCAAGATTTATGAAAGAAGTGCTAACAAATAAGAGAAGGTTAGAAGAGTTTGAGACTGTGAAGCTTACTAAAGAATGCAATGCAATATTGCAACAAAAACTTCCTCAAAAGCTTAAAGATCCAGGAAGTTTTACAATTCCTTGCACTATAGGAAGTTCATCATTTCATACAGCACTATGTGATTTTGGAGCTTCAATTAATGTAATACCATTGTCAATTTTTTAGAAACTTGGTTTGGGGGAAGTGAAGGCAACAACCATAACTCTTCAACTAGAAGACAGATCGCCTACATATGTATGAGGCATCATTGAAGATGTATTGGTAAAAGTTGATAAATTCATCTTTTTGGTTGATTTTGTTGTCCTCGACATGGAAGAAAACCATGAAGTAACTTTGATTCTAGGTAGACCTTTCTTGGCAACTAGCAGAGCCCTCATTGATGTGCAATAGTGCAATTTTGCAACAAATACTTCCTCAAAAGCTTAAAGATTCAGGAAGTTTTACAATTCCTTGCACTATAGGAAGTTCATCATTTCAAATAGCAGTATGTGATTTAGGAGCTTCAATTAATTTAATGCCATTGTCAATTTTTCAGAAAGTTGGTTTGGGGGAAGTGAAGGCAATAACCATAACTCTTCAACTGGAAGCCAGATTGCCTACATATGCATGAGGCATCACTGAAGATGTATTGGTAAAAGTTGATAAATTCATCTTTTTGGTTGATTTCGTTGTCCTTGACATGGAAGAAAACCATGAAGTAACTTTGATTCTAGGTAGACCTTTCTTGGCCACTGGCAGAGCCCTCATTGATGTGCAACGAGGTGAGCTTAGCTTGAGGCTCAATGATGAGGAAGTGAAATTTAATATCTATAGGGCTATGAATTGCCTGAATGAAAAAGATTCATGCAATCAAGTTAAGGTTATGGATGATTGTACAAAATTTGTCTTCGCTAAGGAAAGTATTCAAGATCCCCTGGAAAATTACATTTCTAACTCTTTTGATCATGATGAAGTAAACTCTACAGATGTTATGGAACATGTTGCAGTGTTAGAAACAACAATTGTAGAGAGATGAGTTGAAGAGTTAAAGGAAGAATCAGAAGCTGAACAAGTCAAGAATGCCACATTGGAGTTAAAGTAGCTACCGGATCAATTAAGGTATACTTATTTGGGCAGCAACTTAACTTTTCTAGTAATTGTGTCTTCCTCGCTTACAAGAATAGAAGAGGAAAAGGTACTAAGAGTTTTATGAGAGCATAAGTCGGCAATTGCGTGGTCAATAAAAGACATCAAAGGAATTAGTCTAGCCATATGTATGCATAAACTTTTGTTTGAAGATTCCTACAAGCCATTAAGGGAACCACAAAGGAGGCTTAATCCCGCAATGAAAGAGGTGGTAAGAAGTGAGGTGTTGAAACTACTCAAGGCAAGTATCATTTATGCTATTTTTGATAGCGATTGGGTAAGTCCTATTCATTGTGTTCCTTAGAAGGGAGCCATGACGGTGATAAGAAATAAAAATAATGAATTGACTCACACATGCATCATCATTGGTTGGAGAGTTTGCATAGATTACTGAGAATTGAACAAAGCAACCCGAAAGGACCATTTCCCCTACCATTCATAGATCAAATGTTAGATAGGCTAGCTAGGTATGACTACTATTGTTTTCTAGACGGATACTTTGGATATAATCAGATTGTAATTGCGTTGGAGATCAAGAAAAAACCACTTTTACCTGCCCTTATGGAACATTTTCCTATGGGAAAATGCCCTTTGGATTATGCAATGCTCCCACCACCTTTTAAAGGTGCATGATGGCTATTTTTCATGATATGATGGAGAATATCATGGAAGTGTTCATAGATGATTTTTCAATGTTTGGTTCCACTTTTGATTAGTGCTTACATAATCTATCCCTTATGCTAAAACGCTATGAAGAGACTAATTTACTCTTGAACTGGAAGAAATGCCATCTTATGGTTAGAGAAGGGATAGTTTTGGGGCATAAAGTCTCGGAAAAGGGATTAGAAGTGGATCATGCAAAAATTGCTACCATTGAACAATTACCATCTCCAACCATTGTTAAAGGTATCATAAGCTTTCTAGGCCATGCTAGTTTCTAAAGAAGGTTTATTAAAGATTTTTCAAAAATCACTAAACCTCTCTGTACTCTGCTTGAAAGAGATACTCTGTTCGATTTTAACAAAGATTGTTTGCAGGCTTTCAATCTATTGAAGGAGAAACTGATCTCTGCACCTGTCTTGATCATACCGAATTGGAATAAGTCGTTTGAAGTTATGTGTGATGAAAGAGACATGGCTGTAGGGGCAATGATAGGACAAAAGCATGACAAGTTCTTCAAAGCAATGTCCTATCCAAGTTAAACTCTTCATGAGGTCCAAAGAAATTACACTACTACAAAAAAAGAAATGCTAGTTATGGTATTTTCTTTAGAGAAATTTCAGTCTTACATCATTGGATTGAAAGTCATCATTTATATAGATCACTCAGCCATCAGATATTTCTTCTCCAAAAGAGATGCTAAACCTAGACTCATCCGATGGATTCTTCTGCTGCAAGAATTTGATTTAGAGATCCAGAATAAGAAAGGTAGTGAGAATATGATAGTAGACCATCTTTCTAGAATAAAAGGACCCAAGTAGAAAGTTTCAATTGAAGAGAGATTCCTAGATTAGCAACTATTCATCCTGAATGGGAGGTGTCCATGATATGTTGATTATGTGAACTAAATTGTATGTGGAACACCTCCCCTAATCTCTCAAGACAATAAAAGAAAAGGTTTACACATGATGTAAAAGCCTATCTCATTTACACATGATGTAAAAGCCTATCTCTGGGATGACCCATTGTTATTCAAGAGATGCCCAGATTAGACGGTAAGAAGATGCATCCTAGAAGAAGAAATCTCAGAAGTCCTTAAAGAGTATCATTCCTCTCCATATAGTGGTTATCATGGTGCATCCAAGACAGTAGTAAAAATTCTGCTATCAAGATTCTACTGGCCTTCCATCTTCAAGGATAGCTATGCATTTGTCAAGACTTGGGATCAGTGCCAATGAATTGGAATGATCTCAAGGAGGCATGAAATTCCTTTGACAAATATATTGGAAGTGGAAATCTTTGATGTTTAAGGAATAGATTTCATGGGTCCTTTCCCTGTATCCATGGGCTAGTCATCATTCTCTTAGCTATGGACTATTTGTCGAAATTGGTTGAAGCCATAGCTACACCAACAAATGATGCGAAGGTTGTGCTTAAGTTACTACAGAAAAATATATTTACAAAATTTGGCACACCTAGAGTGTTAATTAGTGATGAAGGCTCTCACTTCTCCAACAAGATTATAAATAACCTTCTCGCTAAGTATGGTGTAAAGCATAAAGTTGCATTGGGCTATCATCCCCAAGCAAATGCGCAAGCAGAAGTGTCTAACTGGGAAATCAAGCAAATTTTGGAAAAGACTGTCAACCAAAGCTGGAAGGATTGGGCAGGAAGGTTAGATGATGCATTGTGGGCCTACAGAATAGCTTACAAGACACCGATTGAAATGTCTCCATACTATTTGGTGTTTGATAAGGCCTATCATTTACCTATGGAGCTTAAGCACAAGGCATTCTTGGCAATAAGGAAGCTAAATTGGGATGCTATTGATTTAGGAAAACAAAGGCTCTTGCAATTAAATAAGCTAGATGAGTTTAGACTCAATGCATATGAGAGTGTTCTTCTTGACATGAAAGAACAAAAAAATGGCAAGACAGACTCATAATACACAGAGATCCAATTAGGGTAGCAAGTCTTGTTATTCAATTCGAGGTCGAACTTATTTCTGGGAGATTGAAATCCAAATGGTTATTACCTTTCATTGTGAGTCAAGTATTTCCATATGGGTCGGTGGATCTGTGCACTCAAGATGGCAGAAAATTCCAAGTGAATGGACAAAGGGTATAGCCATACTTCATGCATGATAAAAAAGGTGGAGAAGTGATTCACCTTGGAAATGAAGAATGAAAGGGAAGTTAGTTAGTTTGAGGACTTTAAACCAAGCGCTCTTAGGAGGCAATCCAAATTCTTTTTGAATAGAACTGATTCATGCAAATTATTTTTGAATAGTAGTCAATCATAATTCAATTATGCCAAATAGATAATATTATTTAAGTTAAGTGAATAAAACTTAACTTTATAAATAATCACTAATTCCATTTTTGTTACAGGAGATCCACATGAGAAGATCATTTAAATTGCTTGATATGAAGAGGGAAATTCACACATAGGAAAAGGGGGTGGCATAGATGCAGCAAAGTTAGTAATGTGGGTGCCTATGCGCCCAAGTGGGCACCCATGCACCCAGCAAATGCTCAAAGTGCAAACTGAGTTAGCAAAATGGGCGCCCATGCACCCAAACCCCCTAACCTCTTTTTAAAATCCAGTTGGATCCTTGTTACTCAAACATGCAAGTGTATGCCCTTTTGGCCTTACGGCCAAGCCTGTTCCTCTTCACCACTTTCTCCTCCATCCAAACTCCTTCCAAAATGAAATCTCACACCACAAATCATTTCCATTTCCAAATATAAACATCACTTACATCCAAAGACTCCTCGTCCTTGTGTTTCAAGAAAATAAATTCACAAGCTAGAGAAAGTTCAAGGTTGGGAACTCAAGATCATCCATTGAAAGAGTTTCAAGGTTTCAACAATAAGAGATGAGTTCTTCATCTATATGATCTTCTTTCAACATTCTTTTGGTATTTGGTTGGGTTGGGAGCAAAATCTCAAGGTTGGAAGTGAGGAAAAGAGAGGAGAAAATTGTCCACATGTTGTGTTTGATGAATTTTCTATGTGATGGGAAGAGTAAAATTTTGTCAATGGTGGGTGAGAAGTTTACTCACACTTGTTGATTGAATTCAAAGTGCAAAAAAGAGAGGGCATTTCGATTAAAGAGGAAACCTATTTGCTAGCAAGAAGAAGGTATTCAAGTCAAACTCAAGGTGTCACATAACAAGTGTTTGATGCATGGCTCCCAAAGAGGCCACAGTCAAGTTCTTCACAAAACTCATCCATCCACCTGACTTTTGTTAGCAAAAATGCAAAAGAGTGATATAGAAAATCCATTATGAGCAAGAGGTGGATTCAAGAAAGGGGTGTTCATGAGTCCATAATTGAAATCTATGATACAATTTAGGATAGAAAGTGGGTGGAATTCACTAAAACTCCAGGTGCTACACTAATGCCTGTAATTCATGAATTCTATGCAAATGTAAAAGAGCACAAGAGCAAAAAGATATTGGTGAGAGGGAAATGGGTTCCATTTGATCACTCTGCCATTAACAAGGTGTATGGGTTGCCTGATATTGACCCAGATGAATACTCAGAGTGGGTGCTTCAAGGATCGGATTATGATGATGTGATCAACTGTTTAGCTAGGCCTGACCCTCAATGGCACATGGCCAAGGATGAGCCTCTTCATTTCAATGTGTTAGAATTAAAACCTAAAGGCAAATTGTGGCACTACTTCATATCTACCAAACTGATGCCTACTAACCACTACACAGAGGTCACAAAGAAGAGAGCTCTCCTAAACTATGCAATTCATAAAGGCTTCTCTATTGATGTGGACAAGGTTATTGAGAAATCCATCTTGTATATGGAAAAAGGAAAGAGTCACTTATGTAGATTTGGGCATCCATCGCTAATTTATGAGTTATGCTAGCAAGCAATGATAACGACAATCCCAAATGAGAAAATTCAACATCCCAAACCACTTATCACTACCTCTATGATCCAGAGGTTGGGTATGGGTAAGAAGGCAAAGAAAGTGGATCCTGGTCAATCCACTTCTCACCCAAGCACTTCCAAAGCTAGGACTGGCATGTCTGATGCAGAACTGGGGCAACAAATCTCCAATCTATAAGAGCAAATGTTTGGTTTAAAGCTATCCATGAACTAGCAAAGGCAATGGATACAATCTGTCTATATGAGATTGGAAAAGTATGAAAATGAGCGAAGCAAGCAGTGCCACAAAACGGATTCGATGAACAAAAGAGCGAACTTGTTTATAAAGAGGCATGAGTAGTAATTCAATTATACAACTCAGGCTTTCACTACTCTAGCCTCAATGCTTGTTGCTCAAAACCCACAACATGTTCTCGAACAGTTCCAGCTTCCTCAACCACTAGCATTTCCTCCATATCCACCTTCTTCTATAGAAGAGGAATCAAAGGAAGGATTAAAAGAAAGCTCAAAAAAAGGATCAGAGGGCGAATCATCTGACGAGCAGTCAGATGAGTGAAGTCGAACATCAGGGAAGTCCTCATTTTGAGTGCATTACATTCTCATTTAATTATTAAGAGGACACTTTTTGTCTTAAGTTTGGGGGAATAGAGTGTTTTGACTGTGCTGTTTATTTTCTTATGTCGCTATGTCTTATGGATGTTATCTAATGTTCACTTATGAGAATTATATTGGTACATTGAATTTGCATGTTTGTTATATCCAAGATCCAACTTTGGTGTAAGTCATGATGAGACCAATGAAATTTTGATAAGAAGTGTGCAACATGGGAGAAAGATAGAAAGATGATAATGTAATCAGGAACTTGACCTAATTTAGTGTTTTTAACTTTTGGGGATTCCAAGCACACACACTACTGCATATCCATTCTCACTATAGTCAATTGCACTTTTAGTTATAGCTTCAGTAACTGCACATGCATATACAAGTTAACACCTAGAAATCAAGGCAATTAGTGTAGAGACAAATATTAGATGCCATAAAAGAAAAGAAATAAGGGGGGGGGGGGATCACATTTCTTAGAAAATTACTCATGTATGAATATATACAGATACAGTGATGTGATAGTAATAGAACCTTAAAAATGTGGGGGAATTACATTCCAAAAGAACTGCAAACTCAATAAATATAAGGAATGTAATGGTAATATAGCTCACACAATAAGGAAAAACAAGTAATAAAACAAAAAGATGATGAACAAGAGATGGTTGATCACGCTTAGAGCTAATGTTCTCTTTCTCTCTACTTTTGATTTCTAGGGTGTACACTAATCATATGGCATGGGTTACATAAGTTAATCTTTAAGTCAATTGATATAAATGTGGGAAGTTATGATCTCTTTGCACACACTTTGAATCAACAATAGGTGAAATAGTACTCAGATTAAAATTCCAGACACATTATCTCTTGAATCATCTATTCTTTGCTACATCACTTCGTTTGAGATCTCCTACATATTGGAATATTACCCTTATATCTTCTAGACCGTTAATTGTTTTATCTTTCCTAGGGGTTGATAACATACATGACATGCATGCTCAACATAGCATTTTGATTCATTTTTTGTATTATAATTATAGATTTTTAATCAACTTTCTAAGTGAACTTAACCACTTCGATTGTAGGATTAAAAGATTTCAAAAGAAAGAAGAAAGGCAACATGTTTACAAAGTTTGATGAAGGACATGGGAATCATTTAGAAATGTGGGCACCCATATGCCCAGAATGTTCCATGCATGGAGCAATGTGAACACCAATGCGCCTAGTCAGCTACTTGTAATCCAACATTTGGACAAGGATTTGGGTGCATTTGCACCCACTCCACTTCTCATATAAATACATTGCAAGCTGTGCGGGAAGGGATCTTTTTCTCTCTAGTTTTGGGAGGAGAGATTTTCATCAAGCCTTTCTTAGGGTTTTTATTAAGGGTAAATTAGAAGTTCATTGGAGGTCTCCTCCTTCGGAAGAAGCAGAAAGTGCAGGAATCAAGAGAGCTGTCAAGATAAAAAGGGGATAGAGCTTTGTCAAGATCAAAAAGGGAAGGATTTGTGGATTTGTTTATGTTCTTTCTTTCTTTCCAAATCACACAAAGGCTACATTTGAGGATGTTTGAGTTTGTAATATCTAAGAACATGTGTGGCTAAACCCTTCACACTAGAGGGGAGATGAATCTTACAATGACATTATGGTTGTAATGACTTTCTGATATTTACTTGATACCAACTTGTGTTTATTCTTTATGTTTTGCATTTAATGCTTTCATTAGACTAGCATCCATTGAATGAGCATGTACTTGAAGTCTTACACTTGGGAGAGGTGATTTGAAGAGGGATCTAGGCATAGGGACATAGATTTATCGATGACATGGGAGAGCATTGATAATCTATCTGATCTTAATGTATGGATTTAGAGTTTAATGCATCTAGGTTTGATAAATCTGAAATAAGGATACTAGGATTGTCGTTCTTAGATAGAAGTTAATCTTTCACTTGGGAGAGAGGATTGAAAACCTTTAATCCATGATCTATAAACTAAGTGGGTATTTAACAATTATAGTAAGTAAGAACAACCATAAATGTTCAATAACTGGAGTCAACCCTCCAATGGTTGTTCCTATTAAATTATCTTCCTACATTTATCACATAAAGACAAGAAAGACCGCCTTCCAATTCAATAGTAATTAATCCCATACCTTTTAATTTCTAAGAACTAGATAAAGTTGGGATTGTTTATTGCAATAGCAAGCAGTTAAGTAGGATTCCTTAATCCCGAAGGATATGACACTCACTTACGCAATACTACAAAACTTGATGCCATGCACTTGCAATATAAATTCCTTAGTGAACAATCTGCATGAACCTACATTGTCGATATACATCATATGGGAGATAGAATAGATTAGGATCTAATGCATCAAGAATAGTGTGTGGTGATGCTCTCGAAATTATCTTAACAAGTAAGGATTTGTTTATTTGAGGAGGAATTGGTGTGGATGATGATGATGGTCCACAAAAATTTAGTATGAAGTTATCAACAAATTCATGTATTTTTTGAAGATAAGACTTGAAGATTTTAGGAAAAGGCCTTTTAATGAGATCGTCATTAAGTTTTATGAATTCAGGGTCATCCAAGTGTGGGAAGGGAAAATCCAAATAGCCAAAGCTTGTCTTTTGAGCTTTCAATTCAGAGGAAGCACGTTTATTTATCTTTTGTTTGTACTGAATTTCTTCTTCTATTAATCTCATCTTTTTACTAAGTTTTATCGGTGGTGAAATGGAGATATTAGGGGGAACAAACTTTTTAGGATCTTTTATGGAAGTGAGATAGAATTTTTTTGGGAAATGTAGTGGGGCTTTTCCTTTTTCAACAGGGTGAATTTCCTAATTATACTAATGGAATGATGAGGATGAGTGGTTTCATGGGAGATACTTAATGAGAGGTGAGTGTTCTTCTTTAAGGTGATTTTTATGTTTTTGAAAATTTGAGCAAGTGGTATTTTTGAATCAGAGAATGCTTTAGCTAACTCAAATGGAGATGAATGTGAGGAAGATGTAGAACTTGGAGAGTTGTGAGTTTTTGTGAGCAGGAGGGGAAGTTGATGAATGGGTACTCCTGGTTTGTGAAATGGATTTGGTTCTATGGATTGGAGAGAATTTTAGAGAGGATTGAGATGATTGTGTTTGATCTCTAATGGATTTGGCTGAGTAAATTAGAGTGTCTAATTTTTTATCTAATGAATCCTTCCTAACCTTGAGAGCTGAAAAGAATGTTTCAACACTGATAAGTCTTCTTTCTAGGTCATGTGGAATGGGTTGAGTTGGGAAAATGAGTGGGTTGGTCTGGATGACTTTGGACAATGAGGTGGAGATGGTGCAACTGCTGCCTCTACTTTTGTTCTGTTGAGCTTGAATGTGCATGCACTCTTGTTGATCTCCGGATCTTCCTTTTTAATTTCTTATCCTTTCTATTGCAGGATCTTCATTTTCTATTATTGCACTTTCTTCAGTAGAGAAATAATCTTGTATCAACTCATCTATCATTTCAATCACAAAATTTTTAGTGACATCTTCTCTATTTAGTTCATGAATTTGTACATATTAGTTGACACCTTCTATTATTGTTGAGGGAACTTCCTTTCTTCTTTGATCGATTCCAACCCTTTCTTCTTCTTCTTCTCTAACTTTTTTCCTGCCTTCCTTGCTCTCTCAATGACCACTCCTTTTGATAAGATGGATATCCCCATTCTTTTCAATGTCGCCATGTTAATCATGTCTGAATACTTGAATTCTTCTGGTAGTTCATGTGATAGATTTACATTTGCCTTTTTGAATATTTTGGTCAATGTCATTCCATAAGGTAGAGCAAATCTTAATGATGATTTTACTTGAAAAAGTTGTTCAGACATGAGTTTGGCTAGATCTAGCTTCTTCCTGTATTTCAGTGCCCACTTAGTCCTTGCATCCCTTTTTAAAGTGTTATCCCTGCTTCCAATTTTGGGATATACATTGCTGCTTAGGATATTATGATTAAGTCTTAGATTTACATTAAGATTCTTAGGGTTGAGACTTTTTACATCGTCCCTAATGGTTGTCTTTGTTAGCATTGAAAATAGCTCTTTCCTAGGTGTTGGCCACTCAAAACTCTGCATTTCAATAATGGGGAGATTTAAGCATTATCTGAAGCTTTCAGAGGACATGTTTATTTCCTTATCCCCAATTCAGGACTTCTTCATCTTAGGATCATAGTTGCAAAGAAGTATTTTCACCATTCTCGAATAGCATTTATCTTTGCAACTCATGAACTCATTCCACCCTTAAAAGCTTATTCAACTACATAATTTCATCTTCATTTCTTTGAAGAAATCCAAATTAATAGTCTTCCCTTTCAATACCTTCGTTTTGTTATACTTGCTCATAAACTCATGATAGCTTTGTCCATCATTTCGGAAGATTGCCTCAAGATGCTAGTTTCTATGAACCATTAGTTTGTAAGGTGGTTGCATCTCTTCTAATTCTTCTCTATCCCTTCTTTTACCAGATGTAGATATTGAACTTATCTCTACATTCCTCGAATCCTCCATCTCTATTAGTCGAGGTTTTAGGGTTTTGACATGGAGGAATTTAGAAGATTTTTGGCTGAGAGATGGGCAAGGAAAAATGGTGCCAAGAAGACGAGGAGTGAAGAGGGAAACAGTGGAAATTTGAATCGCCTTCTTCTAAAAAGAGGATTTTTGTTGTCAATAGTGAACATGAGAGGTGGATTTGAGACAAAATTAAAAGAAGGATTTTATCAAGTACATCCTCGGGAGCTTCAAATAAATTTGGTGGCATTAGACAATCCTACAAACAAAGTGATGACTTTGTTTGTGGGTAGATATGAGATAAAAGGGTTTTTCAATTTATTTTTGATCAAAGATGTGTATGATTGTCTGAGAGTATGATAATGATTCACTAATGATTAGAGGACAAAGATTTGAGTAATTAATCTCTTTATATGAAATCCACAAGCAAATCAATGAAACATTTATAAATGATAATATAATTTCAATAAATAGCTTACTATGTATGGCATTCAAGATGATCAAGTAACATTCAAGGAAAATGTAGATTTCTTGAAATTTTGAGAATTTAATTCAGAAAATTACCTCATTTTCTTGAATTGATAAGATACTGAAAATTGCTTACTTAATGGTCTTCAGCTCTTATGAATTCTCATGAGTGTTTCTTCTGACCTCCTTTGTTTTTGTAAATCCTGCATAGAATCAATTGCTTTGGGTCTCTTGGATCTTGTTAGCTTTGTTACATATAATTTCTAATGCATCTTAAACAAAGCTATTGTAAGGCCCTGAAAATTTTAAAAATATAAATTTTTAGTATTAAAATTTTTTGGCATTTTTTGTCAGTTTGGCATGCTATGTAATTAAAATTTTAAGGAAATTATTGTAGAAAATTTATGAAATTGAGTGGATTATCAATATAAATATGAGGATAAGATTGAGAATACATTGTAGTGTATTAAATAAATAATTTAAGTAAAAAATTAAATTAAATTAAATTAGTGGAATGTTCAAGGAGTAAATCAAAAAATATTGAATTTTATTATGTAAAAATTTTTAAAATGGATGAAATATCCATATTGATGTGAGGATGATGAGTACATATGTTAATTAATGATTAATAAGTGAAGAAAAATTATAAACTGCATGTGGGAAGCTGGAATATTGAGTTCCCAGTAAATTTTAGAAAATTTTGATTAAATCAAATTTAATTGATATAAATAAATAAAATTATAGAAATGATACATTAAATGGATGAAAAATTAATTTGGGTACATGATTTATTAAATGGGTAACCCACATGTGTTAAAAATAATGATTGAATAGGATTCTAAAAAATTCAAATGAGTGCATATGCATAGAATGCAAATGGGCAACAAACTAACATAACGTTTAAGTAAATAAAAGCATTGCAAACCCATATTCCATTCCATTCTATGCTTGCTCTCCCCTTCTTCATGTAAAAAGCCCACCCATCTTCCCCAATCCCTTAATTACTTCATTTTTTCTTATAGAAAACACTTGCAAATTGATCAAAGGGTGATCTCTAGCTTGTGGTACCTAAATTTTCTTAAGATCAAGGAGTGGCAGCCTCTCAAATTCAAAGATTTTTGTTGATTAGTGGGACCCACCAAGGAAACTTGGAAGATTAGGGTAAGTGCTTAATCTAATTTACATAGTGATGATGTTTATGGAAGAAATTAATGCAAAAATCATGTTGGAATTAAATAAAAGAAAACAAATCAAACCCTAATGCAATAACACTACTAGAAATTTTGAATGGGATTAAGGAGCAGTAGTTAGGGTGTTTTATGTGTAATTAATAAGTGATTACATTTAGTTAATCACTAGCAATTAACAGACATTAGATTATGTTGTTGGAAAAAAATAAAACAGATGGAATACACAGGCTGTTCATGTTGAAATGGGCTGTGAATTTGATTCTTTCAACAAATAATTAGGCTAGGTTAGCAAGGGAAAATCAGGGCCTAATTTCCATTATAATACAAGCCTTAATAAGCTCAAACAGTAAATGCAATCAATGTAAATTAGGTGGACAACTAGTTTCTATATTAATATTATCTTTGAATAGAAATTAATACAAATGGTGGTGCTGTCGTGGGCACACCAAATTTAGAACCTTGCTCCAATCTAATTTTCTATAGTAGTGTGAGTAAGGGTCGATCCCACGAGGAGTAATTAGT
>JAYJMB010003062.1:0-14514 GCA_036873735.1 Pouteria campechiana
TACTAAGTGCATGCACTCCACTATGCTTCAACTTACAATTAAGCTTCATAATACATCAAATTCAATTCAAGAGGAGTCTGAAGCACCTTGCTTTATTGATTAATCTTTTCATTTAAGCTTTACTTTGTGTACATTTCAGCCTACTAAGAGACATTCATTTATACATCTTTATTTTGATTTGGGTTTTGAGATTTCTGTAGGGAATGCAGGATTATCCTGTTGATCAAACCTCCTTTATTTAGCTTGATTTTGATGATGAGCAAAAACATATGAGTGAAGTGTTAAGATATTGATAGTTATATTTCCTAGAATTATAGTGATAGGTATATAACATATCAGGGAAATAACTTCAGTAAAGTGGACAACACATTCAAGACTATATCAGAGATAAAGATCCACATTAAGGAAGAAAATGTAAGTGCTCAAGAGAAAGAATGACATTGAACTTAGAAGATTGAAATCATAAAGAACAAACTCAGAACATGAAGAAGTTCAAAGTGTTTTAAGAAAGAAGACTATAGACATAAAATCAATTTTTGAAACAACATCTAAAATGATTTAGATGCGCAATCCAAGCTTCAAAGCTAATATTAAAATTGAAAGATATGTCTGGCATCAAGCAGGATTCAAAGACTAGCTTCGGATGTACTTCAAGTGTGTTAAAGCATGGTGTAAAATTAAACAGATCGGATGCCTAAGTCTTTGACACAAGCAAAGCTTCAAACGCTACAAAATGAAAGTTTGGACTTTGCAAAGCTAAGCTTGGATGCGAAGCCAAGATCAGACAATGCTAAAGTATGAAGATGCATCTCTATGTCCAAAAAAGACCAAGTCCCAAACTTTAGATATTGCGAACGTAAGCTTCATACATGCTAAAATTTTATTTCGGACACTGCCAACTCAATTTAAGATGAAGCTTAAGTTCATATCTACATGGCTATGTATTTCATGCCATTTCAGTCAGTCTAAAATATTTACTTTAGATGACTAAAGTATTTTGGATGAAGTCGGTCCAAATTGTTCACATTAAGCCTTCATAAAGTCTGGAGTTATTTCAAATGGTGTGAAACTATGAATGATGTCAAGCAATGCAAGTTTCCGATGAAGCATTCTTCTCCCATTACAAAAGTGCTTATTTCAGACAGTATGAAGCCAGGAGAACATTTCAACAGTTGAAAAATCTCCTTGATTCACTCACATATAGTGAACTTCTTCTCTAATCGGCAGATTTCAAAATCTAGTATAAAAGTACAATTAAAAAACTATTCAAAATAAGAAAATCAAGCAAATCAAGTAAGAGAGAGCATTAAAAGGGCATTTGCTTCTATCCAAGATTTCACAATTCTAGAGTTTGATTTCAAAAGTTTAACTACTTTATTTATCTATTGATTCTACATTTAATTATAATACAATTAGCCTAAGCAGAGGCAAGTAGCTATACAAGTTTTTTTTTTCAGTTTCAGTAAGTAGAGAGACTTGCTATCAATATAAGTTTGTTATTGAGCTTTGAAACCAACCTATGTATAAGTTTGTTGGCGAGCTTGGAAACCAACCTTTGTATAAGTTGGCTGGTGAGCTTTGAAACCAACCTTGTATAAGTTTATTGATGAGCTTGGAAATAAGAGTTTGTTGGTAAGCTTGGAAAAACTAACCATTGTTAGTGGAACTTGAGTGCAGCAAGAGAGGCTGACTCAAAGAGTATAGTAGGTACTAGATTGGGATGAACCATTATAAAAATACCTTTGCATTTGTTTTGTATGTCTTATTCCATTTATTATCAATGTTTGATTTTAATTTGGCCAAAATTTTCAAAAGCTCAATTCTCCCCACCCCCCCCCCCCCCTCTTCTTGAGCTACCTATTACACGGGCCCAACAATTAGTATTAGAGCGAGTTTTACTAGTTATTCTTGGTTACCGAGTACTTTAACTTATGAAGAAATCCCTAGATGACCAATATATTCCATAATATACCCACAGAGGGATAGTCCATTTTCAAACCCCCATAGTTTGATGGTACCAACTATGAGTCTTAGAAAATGAAAATGCAAAATTTTATAATAGCCATAGATTATCAATTATAGCTTATCATTGAAAATAACAAGGTAGTCCTCAATAGCAACTGTCCTCTTCAGAGTTTGAGAAAATTTCCATGTGCAATTATGCTAAAGATATTTGGAATAAATTATTTATGAAGGAACTGATTAGGTCCAAAGGACCAAAGCTAACATTCGTGTACAAGAAAGGGAGAAATTAGAAAGCACAATACCTGAAAATTCAAGTGAAGCTGAAGGAGAATAAATCGCTGCCATTAGCTTCATGGCTATTTGTGACAATAAAGTATTTTCAGAAACTAAAACTCCCAATTTTCCAGAAATTCTAGAAGATCTATATGATGATTTCAAGGCTTTAAAAGCCAAATACAAGGAGATCAAAAAGGGGCTATTTAGGATTACCATTGAATGCTCCAAGTTAAAAGAAGAAGATGATATGCTCAATAATGAACAATGTACCATTAGTGAACTTGAGTTAGTCGAGATTGAAAACAACTTCCTTAGAAAAACCTTGACCTCCACCTTATTATAATTGAAACTATCAAGAAAAGTTGGATAATAACAAAGGAAACATAATAATCATTCTGGAAGAAAACATGAGCCCAAACAAAACCTAATTTGGGTTCCTAAAAATGTTGCAAAAGTAAATGTTATACAATCCCCAAATATTAGTTTAGTGACACCAAAGAAATTATGGATACTAGAGTATTCTACCACTAACCCAACTAGACCCATTCCTAAATGGGTACCACAGAACATAGCATAACCTTATTAGCATAGGTGTGCTTAAGAACCATAAGCAGTAGTTCATGACATATCATAAATGGTTGCTCAAGGCACATAAAAAGCGATAGGGAACTTATCATATTAGATCTTTTTGCATGATTTACATATCATATGATCATTATGTGAAGCTCTCAGTGACATGTTTTAACATCATATCTTTTTGTGTATGATAGTCATTCATATCATGGATGTTTTCAAATACTTTGTGCTAAATGGAATAAAATTGATCCTTAATATAATTACAGTCCCATGGTATAAGTCAAGCGTGTTTGGGAAACCTTACAGTTTAAGATCTCAAATTCAAATTCAAATTCTTGTCAAATTTTTTATAATCACTATTTTGGCTTAATTTCATGTTTAAGTTATTCAGACATAATTTTGGACTTTTTGATAAAGTTTCAAATTTTTTCTGCATTAGAATTAGAATGTATGTTGAAAAGCTCATAATATATCATATTTTTATACCTAAATTCATATGTTTTGGATCCTAGTTTGATGCCCTTTCAGTATTTTATATTAAAATTTGAGTAAATATTGCATTTAATAGAGTTTTTTAATATTCCACACATCAAAACTATAAAATAGAGCAGAATATAACAAAGCATAATGTCAAAAGCATTTTCGAGATAGATGGAGACTGATTTGAAAATAGTATTCAACATAAAATTTATATCCCTTGTTATTATGTTTCTAATCAATTAAGAATCACTTGATTCTATATTCACATGAGAAATTCATGGCCAAAATAATGCAATCGTCTCTAGAGTTTTACAATGTCCAAAATAACAACTTTGGATGTTGTCAAATGGAGTCACTTTCAAGCGATTCTTTGCACAGAATGAGGTTGATTCAGAGAAAGTAATAAACATGAAAGTTGTATCCCTTTAAATTATTTGTCCAATACACTAAGAATCACGTGATTCTGAGTTCATAAAATAAAGTTATTATCAAAACACAAAAACTTCTCGAGAATTGCTCTGTCCAAAAAATAACTTCAGGTTATCTTCTTTCTTACTATTTCTTCCTTATTATGCTTAATGCACGCATGTGATTAGCCACCTTGTATACGATGTGAAATTCCTAATTCTTACTCAAGATAGATGAATTAGAAATAGACGCTTGAATGAAAGAACATATGATACAATAATGACTGAAGATAGCCATTATACATGTGCAATCCATGTGAAATATGACCTTGCAAGTCCATATATCACACATGTATGCCTAGTGTAAAGCCTTGCCTAGTGGCCTATGCATTTTACCATTTTCCTATTTTCATGGAAGAATTATGCCAAAAATCCAGCAAAGCCTAGCCTGAAATATGAGGTTATATAACTGTGCATTCATTATCATATAAAACTTGAATTTAATAACTATAAAATAATAACATAACCCACTACGTTAGCCCAACTTACCCACACACGGTCCAAAATCTGAGTTGCCCCATGATGACAATAAACATGACTGGAATATTCAAATTAATTCCCAATAACTTATACATTAACCATTATGACATGACAATAAATTTCATTATACAACATTTGATATCTTTTAAATACAATTATATACAAATACATAACAGAAATCAATCCTGATTTATCATACTAATAGTGTTTTTAGAATAGCTCTCAATTACCAACTTGTAGTTGGCTCCATTATCTGACCTACCAATTAAAAAAACAGAATAAGAAGGCATGAGTCTGGGGAAACTCAATAAGTAGGTTGAATAGAAAAAAATAGTAAAATAGAATCAATATGTTCTCAATCAGAACATGAACAAACACATCATAATGTAATCATAAGAATATACTCATGAGGCTTAAGTCCTCATAATTCCAATGTACATTCAACACAATTATATCATATTACATACCACAACTGAACATAGTGTATCACATTTAATTCACTCTAATACTTTAGATCATAATAGTGCCATAAAGGCAATTCACATTATAATTGTGTCATTCAGGTACAACATATATTATAACTATACTATACAAGTATAAAACAATCAATGCATATCATTATGGAATATTTCTCATTCCATCAATATAGACAATTACATAATATATGAAACAACCTGCTCCAGGGATATTCATTTCCCCATTCATACACTTATTAGGGAATCAATATTCCTTCATTCATGCTTTCATTTACATTTAAGTGACATAATAACATCAATTAATACAACACATTGGGATATTTCCTATTCTCATTCATTCATATATTCACTTACATGTAATAGAGATAAGATTATGATACATAAACTATTCCCAATAATCCATATATCACAAAATAAGGATTCATGTGATTTTCGATGTCCCCATCCATTCACACACATGCCCGTATACAAATAAATATATTCAATGGGATAATTGCTATCCCCATTCAGCAATACCATCAACTTGAAAAGAGAGCCTACTTACCTGCATGAAGGACCATGGTGTAAAGCTTCAATTTTTGCAACTTTAGCTTTCTATTCTATAACCTTGGTCTTATACATATCACACGATCACAATTTAAATCAAATACATCTCAAATATCTCACTAGTTCATTTTACATCTCCACTACTCATTTTAGTTGAGATTCAACACCCATTCCCATTTGAGATTCCAAGTTTTCACCTAAATGACCATTTCAAGGTTTTCTTATTTAAATATATCAAATCTAGATGTAACACCTAGGGTGTTGAAAATAAAAAAAAAAATTTGTTAAAACTTGTATTTTGGTAATTGAGATGCTTTGAAGGAAAAGTATATGAATTGTATTTGAAATTTAATATGAGTTAAGTGAATTTATGAGAAAATTTGTGATAAGCTAAGTTATTGGGTTAAATAATGGTATGATTTTAGTATTTAATTGGGGATTAAAATGTACTTTAATGTGATTTCATTATGTTCATATGTTATGATTAATGAGGGATTAAATAATGAGAGAAATCAATGTGTAAAGAGGAGAAAAATCCACAAATCAGGGGACAACAGGTCGATGCCATGACACTGAAAAAGGATGCCGCGATATTATTTTAGAAGAGGAAACAGATTGGGCATCCAGCGAGTTAGATGGCGCGACATCAGAATTGGATGTTGTGGCATTGATTTAGCATAGGCCAAAATTTATGGCATCCAGTAAGGTGGATGCCGCGACATCAAAATTTAAAGCCCCGACATCACTTCGGAATGCTAATTTTTCAAGTTTTCTAGCTAGTTGATTCCATGGCATCGGTCTATGGTGCACCAGAGCAAAAAAAAAAAATCAAACTTTTTAAATATTGTTCCATCAAGATTTTCTTATTTTGTTCTATTTTTCTTTCTCCCCATGCCCTAGCCCTATTACGCCCTATCTCATGCCATTTTTATTAAGAAATTACCATGTCTAAATGAAAAATCACTTAATCTCCCATTTGAACCCAAGTTTAAGATGTTTTAATCATGGAAAATGGAAGAAAATAGAAGAAACATCTGATTTCCACCAATGAAAAGAACAATATGGAGCTGAGAGCTTGATCCTTCATTTTGAAAGGATAGCTACATTTGAATGTGAAGATAAGTTTAATTTCCCAAAAAAAATTTTGATTTTTGATTTTTAGGGTTTTAGGAATAATAAATTTTTGAGGCTTAAATTGATGTATATAATCATAAATTCATGGGGGAATGAGTAAATACAATGATTATCAGGATTTGGCAAGAGAAATTTCAGATTTTGCTGAATTAGTGTGCATAGTGGAAATTCAAAATTTTCTAATTTTTATTGAATTAATCATGGGGTAAATGATTAATGACAAGATTATCAGGTTTTAGAACATGTATGGATTGGTTTGGATGAGTGAAATTGAATTTTGGGTTATGCCCAAATTAGGGGTTAAAGATGATTATCATGTATTAGATTTTTTGCACGGCTCACACAAGTCATCATCTCTTTGCATTCACCAAAGAAGTGTTTTGGAGGCTCCAAAGTGTCACCACAGCAATGACTTGCATCGGGATCATAGAGGCTAACTCTGAAGGAGTTTTTTGGTCTCCAAAGTGATTATTTTGTGACTTTGAGGGACTAACTCTAAACTCTAAAGTGTTTTACGTGTCTCAGAAGTACCTTTCTTCTAACTCCGATGAGTTATGTTCTTTGAAGAGTGTTCTGTTAACTCTGAAGGCTTCTCATTGTTGTTTCTGAATTGCCTTGTCGACTCCAAAGTGCTTGACTTAACTCCGAAGCTCGTAAGTCCGTGACTCCGACGTGCGTTAACTAACTCCTAAGATTTTAAGCTCGTAACTTTAAAGTAACTTGATTGACTCTAAAGTAATCAACTTAACCCCGAAGCTTATATATTCGTAACTCGCAGTAATAACTTCACTCTAATGTTATTTCTCTGTCTCCGAAGTACTCCAGTGGCTTCAAGACATTTTTGTTGAATTCAAAGCTTGTGATTTCATGATCCTAAAAGATTATTCATTTATCTTTAAAGTTTTTCAATGGCTCCAAAATGCTGACACCAAAGCTTCGTGACTTCGAGGGGATTTCCTTCTATTTCTAAAATGCTTCATTGGCTCCAAAGAGTTAACCTCTTATCTTTGAAGTTCTTGAGCAACTCTGAAGGAATGAAATTTAAACCCAAAATTGACTCTGAAGCTTCTTTGAAACTTTAAACTTTTTATTTTCTTCTTTTAAGTATATATATGATTTATTTAGATTTTTTGAGCATTTACTTGGTTTCTTCCTTTGATCATCATGAAGATTATTTTCAAGTTTAGTATTGAAAAATATTTCTGCAAAATGCTTGAGAATGAGTTGTTGGTACCTAAATGTTTAACTCATGTCTTTGCTCATCATCAAAACATGGTTGGTTAAGAATGCTCATCATAAAAATCAAGCTATTTTTAAGAGTGTATATTCAACATTCTCCCCCTTTTTGATAATGACAAAATACTAAGTGATGTACCTTTCAAAACTTATCTACCAATGAATTTAAAGCAACTTAATTGCATGAGTTTCAATGAAATTCTATTAATTCAGTGCAACTCCCCCTAAATAGGTGAATAGAATTTCAACTGTATTTCATAAAAATTTTATACATTTCATATAAAAATTTCATACTTTTAGTACATTTTCTCCCCTTTTTTATCAGAATCAAAAAGGTGGAAAGAAACAAAATGAAGTTACATATCCTATCATGACCAAAATGTACATATACAAAACATAACTAATCATGACCAAAATTTCAAATATAAAACATAATCAAAGTTATATATATATATATAAAGAATTTTCATAGAAAGTATATATTATAAGAGATTATATCCAAAAATACACATCAGAGGGAGAGAAAAAAATGCAGAGATTGCAGAATCAGTGGGATGATTTGTGTTTTCTCTTATAGTTTATGGAAAAGGGTTCAGGTTTAGGTTGAGAGGTTGATGGTTTAGAAGATGGCTTGGGTCTTTTTGGTGGAGGTGAAATGAAAAATGGATCTTTTGGGATTGCCAAAGGAGGTTCATGAGTATAAGCCATGTCCATAATCAGAGACATAAATGAAATCAATACACTCTCTAAATTGTGGATCTAGTAACTTAGGCAAGGATATAAAAGTCCCTTTTAAGAAGACTTCTATATGGCATTCATTTGGGCTGTGTACTCTTGATGGTAAATTGTGATTCTGGAGAGAGGAGCCTTTTGTATTTTTTTAAAGGTAGAATCCTTGGCTTCCTCTTAGGTTTGGAGAAGGATGGCTGAGAGGATGGTATAGAAAATGATGGTTTGGTAGTGATTTTGGTTTTGGAATTGCTGGAGGTTTTCTGAAGCTTTCGTTTTTGTAGAAGGTGGTGGTGAAGGGATTGGTTGAGACTGGACTTGCCATATCCTGTGTTGGATAGAAGTATCAGATAGCTGGGGATATGGAAGAGGAAAATCATCAGCAATAGCTTAGAAATTTATAGTTTTGTAGAATGAGAGTTCTTTCTCAGTGATAAGAAAATGTTGATGAGGACCTGAGGGAGATGGAAATATGGTTCTGGGTTTCTTTGAAGTTGCTAGTAAGTTAAGAAGTTTCTCAGAATAATTTTGAAGGATTGATTCTTTATTAGGAATTTGAATTTTGTGGCCCTTGAGAGTAAATGGTGGATCAAAAAGAAGTTGAATTCTATACAGAATGTTAGGATCCTCAAATTCAGAAGATGGAAATTCCTAAGGGGATAGGTTGATGGATTGAGAGACAAATATCCTAACAACTTTAGAGTTGATTTTTGATTTACTGTCAAACTCAGACAATGTCATCCTAATTGAATTTAAGATACAAAGAAGGATATCAAGATTATCATTGAATGATTTTGGAGGAGACTAGGGAAGACTTTGTTGAGGACTTTGTGGAGGAGTGGGAGGTCTTCTCCATTCTGGGCGAATTGAGTGAATTCCATTTTGGCGGAATTTCTTCAATCCATTCAGAAATTACCTCTCTTGATCGGACAAGATCAAGAAAAGTCCAGTCTATCCATATCGCTGGTCCTAAGGGAAGAAAGTGAATTAGATGGAGTGGGAATATGAAGTATTATCCATATCTGACAATAGCTCTATGAGGATTGGAAAGATAATCCTCAGGCAAGTTGGAAAAGACTTTTATGGTTGGAACTGATGGTGGGTGTCATGGAGGAGAAGCTTGTGTTGGAGGAGGGGAAGAAGTAATTTCAGTAGGTTGACTCACGGGTTGAGCAACCTCTGGAACTATAGGAGATGGTGGATGAGGAGACTGTGTAGGGAAAGACATCACTGTGATGGGAGAATTGGGTCTAAATGAAGAGAATGGTGTGAAGGTGAAGAGAAATGAGTTAGAGGTGGAGAGAAGTGAGAATGATAAGTTTGACTTCTGAATGAATGTACTAGAGATTGTAGAGAGTCAAGTCATTGATCAATCTTATCAGCTCTCAAGATCATGGATGACATGGGATAGTTAAGTCTTTGATCCATTTTGTTCATCTAAAGAGCTAGTGTTGTCAACATGTTCTCAATGTTCTCAAGTCAGTTTTCTAGGTGGTGTGGAATGGGCCTTGTAATGGGGATTAATGAAGTGGTTGATGAGAAGGAGTGGGTCTTATGTGTGATGGAGATCTAATGGGAGCTGTTGCTATTGCTTCATTTTCTCTTCTAAAAATCTCTTCTGACTCCTCTATTCTAATATGTCTTTCTTCTTCTCTTGGAATCTCTGTTCTTTCTTGTACCAAATTCTCTTCCCTTGTTATTCTTTCTACTACTTCTTCTTCTTCTTGCTTTGGTCTAGATCTCTTTAGTTGAGTAGCTCTTCCTAGCTTTTCATTGACCCAGCCTCATGAAGTTTTCTTGAATCATATTCTCTTCAAAGTCTTTTCATCTATTGTGTTTGAGTCTCTTGGAAGTTCCTTGTGCTCCTCAGACAAACTTACTCATGCTTCCCTTATTAGCTTGGTTAGAGTCATTCCATAAGGGAGAGGAAATCTTGAAGTGCTCTTGACTAAGTAAATATGATCTGATATTAGTTTTGTCAAATCAACTTATTGGTCCCGAAGGTTATGCAAAGACGAAAGAGGTGAGGGGTGAATTGGGTATGTAAAATTATTTCTCAACCCCATTAGGTTTATTCTTCCCTCTAGCAATCAATCACTCAAATACTAAATTCACAAAATAGATAAGACATTGTGATTTTTATAGTGGTTCAAGTAAACACTCTACTCCACTCTTCCAATACCACTTTTCTCTTAATGTCTTGGATTTGACTATTCATAATAGAAGAAATACAATATGGTTCCCGACACTCTTCTAGATTCCAGCTCTAGGAGTCCTAAACAAGTATCCCCTATACTCTTTTGCATTCCAGCTCCAGGGGGCGTAATCATGGTGCTCCCAAAACTCTCTAGATTTCAGCTCTAGGGGGTGTTTATAAACAGCTCTTGTCTACACTTAGACAGTCATAGCTCTTCTTGAGTCTAGTCACAACCACTAGCTTAAGGAATAAGAAATGAATATCAGAAGTTTAAGCACAAAAATTTTTCAATAAGCACAAGGGAAGTTTTTTGAAAGTTGAATGCAAAAGTAAATAATCTTCCCAAAGGTAGTTGAGAGCCTTCAAAGTAAGTTGAGGAAGGATTGGATGCAGGGTTCTTAACTCTTGAAGAATTGCAAAAGGTTTAGCTTAGAATTAGATCAGTAAATGTTCTCAAGAAGGTTTGAATAATTTTCTCAATTGCTTCGTTAGTTCCTTCTGCTCCAACGATGCTCCATTTATAGCTGCTTTGAATTCTAATTGTTGGTGGTAGGTAAACTCCATTAATGACAAAAGTCAATCTGATTAGACATTTTGAATTCTTTGACTTCTGCTTATTCTTCATGTGCTGAAATATCTACAGTGATGACCTTAGAGAAGATGTTTTCTAGTATCTCACTAAGCTCTGGTTGAGGTATTACTATAGTGGTTGCTGCTTTCATTAATATAGAAAGATTGTTATTAATACTGGGTGAAGTTCAATGATTTATTCTAACCATTGCTCATCTTTTAGTCATGATAGATGAAGTATCTATCCAGCTGTCCATAAGACAAAGTTCCTTCGCCTTTGTCTTTCATGAGTGACAGATGAATCAATCCTTCTATTATTGTCAGATGAATTACACTATTCAATTTCTTTGTCTGTTGCATCATAGAAGCATAACTATCTTGTTGCTTAAGAGCTTCATCTGTTGGGTTTATCTATTGTAAGTAATAGACAAAGTACTAATTTGCAGATGGGTTTTCTTCACGCCTTCGTCTGATGGAATATTTCTTTGCTTTGTCTATTAACAACAACTGATCACTAATGAATCTTTTGCTTTGCTCCTTACTTCTTTCGCTTTGTTTGTCGATAGTAGATGATCATTGGCTTACTTGAGATAGATGAAGTTTTTGCTCTCCCATATGATTCTTGCTTCTCCACTTTGTTTGTTGATGACAGACAAAATCTTTTGTTCTGCTGAAAAGGTCTTCACTTCTTCTACCTTTGTCTATTCTCATCAGACAACCTTTGACATAACTATGGCTTACTTATGATAGATGAAATATGTTGTATACAAATTGTCTTGCATCCATCAGATGTAGTTTTCCATTTTGACAGATGAATGGAAACAGTCGAGTCCTTTTCATTCGTGCTTTGTCTGTTACAACACTTCATCTTTTGTTTCTTTACTTGCTTAAGCCTCGTTATCATGGAATATGTTTTATATGCTTATTTTTCTCTAAGACCTGTAACTTAATTGTGCATGCTAAAAACTTGATAACAACCATTGGTACATAATCTTTAATCAAGTTTTGTTTGTCATCGAAACCATGCATTTATGTTAACATTCTCCCCCTTTTTAATGATGACAAAACTCAATTAAAAATTATCTCATAAAAGATAATCTCCTCCTGAATGTATGCAGATTTGTAATATTTAATCACTCCCCAAGTTGCTTTTTCTTGTTTTATATATATTCTCCCCTTGATTATTTAAAATGTATTCTCCCCCTAATTAATTAAAGAATATGTAGGTTTATATTTCCTTTGTTTTGTGAGATAATTTGCATATTCTTTCTCCCCCTTTTTATTATAAGCAAAAAGGTGTGCTTCCTCCTAGTAAGATACACAAATAGATGTAAACAGAAAATAATGAAAATATTTCATTTCATTCCAGTATGAATAAAGCTACATAATGATGACAAGAAGATAAACACTCAGCCTGTGTAAGGAGCAGGACAGGTTTTGTGTGAGACTACAAATGAGGTGGAGGGTAGAGAGAGAAGAACTTTGCATCATAGTGGGTGATACAAAGTTTCAAGGAAGGGAAGAGGGAAAGGAGATGATAATGAAGCTATTAGAGGTTCCTTTCCCTTCTCTTCAAGGGCCCTGACTAATGAGGAGGTTGGATCTAGGGGCAAAAGTGGCTGAGATATGAATTATAATTTTGAAAGCCACATCTTAAAGAGAAATGCTTCTATTGTTGAAAATAATCTGGAGCATTATTGCGAACAAAAGCAATATCTCCTAGCAAGAAAAGTGAGAGAGCTTCCTTTAGTGCTTCAATTTCCACCACTCGATGGGCTCCTACTAGATTTTCTTTCTAAGGACCCTGCCCTGAGTTTCTTCATTGTTATGGTGTAGAGAAAGATTATGATTTAAGGGTTAAATAGATTGATTACGGGGGCCATACGATAACCATAGTTGTAAGTTAATTCAACAAGAAAACAATGTGTACTCGACCTTGGGAATCAATCTTCAGACGATGTGCAACTAGAGCACTTTATATGAATATCTTACTTTGTCTGATACGAAGTTTAGTCTCAAAGAGAATATATTTTTCATCGTAATTTTAAGCATAGTAACATTAGATATTTCATTTTCATATCATCACATTAGTCATACCTAATTGTCCTCTAATGTTGCAAAAGGTGTCTAATGACAGTGGCTTAGTAAAAATATCAGCAAGTTTAGCATCTTTGGGCACATATTGTAGACATATATCATGTTTTTCAATATGCTCTCGAATAAAGTGGTGCCTAATCTCTATATGATTAGTTCTCAAATGTAGGACAGGATTCTTTGTCAAGTATATGGCCCTAGTGTTGTCACATATAATAGGTATGTCTCTATAGCTTAGTCCATAATTGAGAAGTTATTGTTTCATACACAACAATTGAGCGCAACAACTTCCAACTGCTATATATTCAGCTTTTGCTATAGAGAGAACAAAATTAGTCTATTTTCTAAAGAACCATGTTACTAAACTATTTCCTAGAAATTGATAATTTCTACTAGTACTTCTTCTATCGACTTTATATCCTCCAAAATCAGCATCAAAATATTCAATAAGTTCAAAATCCGTTCCTTTAGGATAATAAAGTCCTAGATTTGGTGTGTCAACTAGATACTTAAAAACTCATTTTACTGCATTAAGATGAGATTCTTTAAGATTGGACTGAAATCGAACACATAAACATACACTAAATAGAATATCTGGTTTAGATGCAGTAAGAAAAGAAGAGATCTAATTATTCTTCTATATTTTTTTGATCTACGAGTTTACCTTTTTCATCCTTGTCCAGTCTTGTTAATGTGCTCATTGGAGTGCTTGCTGCCTTAAATTATTCTATTTTGAACTTCTTTAGCATCTCTCTAGTATATTTGTATTAGCAAATATAACTTTCATCATTTTTTTGCTTGATTTGCAATCCAAGGAAGTAATTTAATTCTCCCATCATACTCATTTCAAATTCAGCCTGTATGATCTTTGAGAAATCTTGATAGAGTTTTTCATTAGTAGCTCCAAATATAATTTCATCCTTATAAATTTGAACTATCAAGATATCTTTGTTAATATTTTTGATAAACAGAGTGGTGTCAACCTTTTGTCTCTTGAATTTATGATCACTTAAGAATTTGCTCAAACTTTCATACCAAGCTCTTAGAGCTTATCTTAAATCATATAACGCCTTGGTGAGCTTATAGACATGATTAGGTTGATCATTATTCTCAAAATTAGAAGGTTAATCTACATACACTTTTTCACTTAGATATCTATTCAGAAATGCACTCTTTATATCCATCTGAAATAACTTAAAGTCCTTATGAGATGCTGATGGCCAAAAACTTGATGGCTTCCATCTGTCCCCGGCAACGGCGCCAAAAACTTGATGGTTGCCATAAACTC
>JAYJMB010003064.1:0-14510 GCA_036873735.1 Pouteria campechiana
ACCGCCAGGCCAAACAGGCCCTTAGCTGTTCTTCTCCCATCACACCGTGGATTTGAATCAAGATAAAAGGCGTGTTTCATAAACCTCAACCCCTCTGGAATTATTCCATGAAATTATGACTTGTGTTAAAATACTCTTTATTTCTGTTTAGGAATTTGGAGGTAAAAGGAACCAAAGGACACACTGCAAAGTGACGAGTTCCAAAGAACGCATCTTTCCTGTTATTACAATTACAATCAAGTGTAAAGCCTATCTTTGCTCCTTAAAGAATCAAACAAAAAGAATGATTTGTATATTGTCCTTCCCAGCCCTGTTTCTTAGTGTCTAACTAAATGAACTGAATGTAGGTAGTTGTTTTAAAAAGCAAACCAGCCTGGACAGTCTAACCATTTCGATGAAGCTGAACATGGCCAGTCCGATCCAATCGAGGTTCTAATCAACCATTTTGAAATTTGTATTTCACATGCAATAAAAGAGGGAGAAGTGGGGGGGCGGGGCAGGAGAGGAATGCCAAAGAAATATATTTCACAATCCAGTTTCCAAAACTGTTGGAGATGAAGCTTTAACATTAATTACATGGATACTAAATAAATTATCCTTTTCTGTTACTCTTTTAAATGGATGATAGGCTTAATATCCACATATATAATCAAAGCTGACAATGAGAAAAGTATTTGATTTTTCATATTAATTAATATATGGGATAAAACTTTTTAGTATCTAAAACAGAGAAATACATACCAATAATCTTATACATGCTAAATAAGAAATTTATAATGTTAATTTTGATAAGATAGGATATGGGGATGGCAAGTTTAGTTTTCATAATGCCTATAATGGGGATTGCAAAGGGCACAATCCGTCCACAAACATCAAAAACAGATGTTTGGCTTCTAAAGAACACTAATTCATGGATACTTTAAATATTACAAAATCACTAGTAAATTCATGATAAACATAAGAGTCATCAAAATTGCCTTACCCCATCAAACTTCTCTGGGAGAAACTAGATCCCTCAAAGACATTATAAATTATTCGCAGAAAACTCAAGCTACTTTAGTCATGCATAGGTCACACCTTCACTGCTTGTGACCTCACCAATGCGGTAAGCAAGATATCCTCCAAGTTTGTCCTGAAGTATTCTCACTGCGGCCTCTGGGCTTACCACAAGAACCATTCCAATACCCATGTTGAATGTTCTACTCATCTCTGCATCTTCAATTCTTCCAGCCTGCAGATTTGACACATCAACGCCTTTTTCCTCTTTTCATCCCTTTTCTTGTTAAAAGATTACGATGTACATGAAATGATGAGACAGCCATCTCTTTATGGGACAAAGATCCCTGAGTTATGTCCCACTAATGAAGTCTGCCTAAAGCCTCGTTCATCACTTCCTCTTATTGTGTTGAACCCCATCATAAGGAGCTGAGCTCCAATAGGAATCAAGAAGGGGACAACTTGACTCATAAGCATTTGACAGAACAATTAAACATGCGTACAGGCATTGGTTTAGGGCCATGCTCATAAGGTTATCAAGTGGAGTTCTTTCTTACCTCTTGAATCCATTTGAAAACAGCAGGGATTTCCCAAGAGTCCTTGAAGACAGTAGCTCCAAGACCTTTTGGAAACACACGAGGTATGTTGTCCGTGAAACCACCACCTGTAATGTGGGCTATGCCTTTCACACCTCCCTTGCTGATGATGTCAAGAACCTGTAAGAATGAAACGGTAGAAAGGTGTAACTTTCCAAATCACTACATAATCACAAGATCCAAAGTAGATTTGCAACATGGTTGGGCTATCTCAGCTAGGACCAGCTTTGGGCATATTCAAAAGCCTAAATTATTCCAAGGCTTGAGTCATGCCCGCTAAAAACCTTATGCACCTCGAAGTCCCAGACCAGCATTTGCATAAGCAGCAGTAACAAAGTGTCTTGCCTAGTGGCCATGATACAAGATGTGGTCATACAAACCAGTCCCAATTTAGCCAGTATAAACAATGTTTTGTTCATTTTAGACAGAAACTGCCACAGCATGGGAAACGTGAGTTATATAAAAAAAAATGTCCAAAATATGTTGAGACAACCCACTCTGGCCCCCCAACTTATCTAAATTTTGTTGACCTCAAATTCAATCACCAAGCCTGTCCAGATTTTTTACAAATCTTTTGGCTGGATCAGTTGACTTTGGACTGGAACATGCTTCTGCCAAATCTGTGACCTGAACTGACCTTACCCAGTTACACAATAAAGAGAGAGTATGAGTGTTATGACCTGTTTGACATATATGACAGTTGGAGCCATCAGAGCCTCAGCTAATGTGGTTGGCTTGCTGCTGCTTCCAGGGAGTTGGTCCTTCAAAGAAAGACCACTTTTTGCCAAGACCCTGTATAGAAATTAAAAATAATTCATGAGAGTTAATGAATCATGAGAGTTAATGAATATTTGGTAACAAAGGTAAAATTCAAACAGCTATTACTAAAAAGGAGATTGACCATAGACCCCTGGCCTGATTGAAAATACCCCATATATAGGAAATTAAACAGCAGCCTCTACGACTTTGTTGCAATCTGATAAAATGCAGATGGTGGGAATTCTCAACACTACTATCCCAACATGCACCTAAAAATAGCATTGAAAACCATTGGGTCTGAACTATTATCATCCCACTCTAATCCGGAGTCAAAAGTAGAGAATGCATAGCAAACAGCATCTGGCAGGCACCATAAGCAGGTCCAAGATGATACACTAGTGCTATCAGTGCAAGTTGAAGCACTAAGAACTTCCTACTCCAAGATTTGCTACAAGAAAAAAAAAATAACCTTCTAACAAGAGAGAACCCATTGGAATGAACCCCACTGGATGGAAGACCAATGAGAACATCTCCAGGTACAATTCTTTTCCCATCAATGACTGAATCCTTCTTGACAATACCAACTGCAAAGCCACTGAGGTCATATTCTCCATCGGCATAGAAATCTGGCATTTCTGCAGTCTACAAAAGCACATATTTATATGTAATTGTGAAATTCTACTCAAGGTTGCTCAAACATATGCACAAACTTATGTGAAATTTTATGATAATTCTCCGATGAATGCTATGCTGAAGGACAAAACATCCATCCAGTCCCATGATTCAAGATATTAAATTGAACAAAAGCTTGATGGTATGCTGAAGAACTTGCATAATAAGCAACTGAGTAAAGTCACTGAATGGTTGGAATAAAAAAAAATTTAAAAATAAGAGATTTTAATTAGGCAACCAGAAAGAACCATCTAAGAAGTATGCTAACTCGTCTTTTGAGTTCGCATTCATGTATAGTGGAGGTTGCCAAAACTGATTTCATCATAAAAACCTATTTAATTATTTAATCGGCCAGGAATCACAATACATGAAACTTTTATTATTGTATCAAAGATCATGAGATGTGCACCGAATTAGACAGTAAATCTCCATGGCACATAATCAACCAGTGACACTTAAATCAGTTTCATTCCTCTGCACAAATTCAAAAATGATGCCCAACCCACAACAAAATAAAGTGATCTCAACCCAGCCAACCATCCATCAGCTCAAGTATATCAGCTCTCAGTGTGACACATTATTACCAAATGTTGAAATCAGCAAACTCTTCTCAATATCTCCACTTTTACACATGCTGTGCTAAGTTCCCTAGATTTGGACAGAGGCAAAAGGAGACAACTATGAGTATGATAGTTATGACAGATGCTGCTAGCACAAACATTTGATGGAATGAAGCATCATATAACAACACCAATTGTCATTGAAAGCTTGAACGGATTGAATACCTCCCCTCCTAATAGAGCACAGTCAGACTGCTGGCATCCATCAACAATCCCTTTGATCACCTAAATAAATAACAAAAGGAGAATCATCAGTTGCATTCTTTAGTGCTTGAAAACATTAAAAGAGAAAATAAAAGAATAGTCTACCGATCAAGAGAAAATAAAAGAAAAACCGATCAAGCAAAGAACAGAAGATAACAATATGAGTACCTTTTCAGCAAGATCCACATCAAGATGACTTGTAGCAAAATAATCAAGAAAGAATAGTGGCTTAGCCCCAGAAGTAACAATATCATTCACACTCATAGCCACCTGAAAATGTACACTAGCTTAATGTTATACCTGAAAAGATACAGAAAGTCATAGCTTAGCCTTAAACTAGAACTGATTACTCCAGACTCCAAAGGACATGAGAGTGACCAGATTATACCAGATCAATCCCAATAGTGTCATGAATCCCAGTTTCAAAAGCAAGTTTGAGCTTCGTCCCCACACCATCTGTACCCGCAACAAGATAAGAATCACCTGTTCAATGAAAATGAAGCCCCGCATAAACTTCTTGTTGCTAACAAACAGCACTCAAAGATGCAGGACCCATTGTTTAAATTAGTACTGGGTCATAGAAGACAATAGGTATCACAAAAGGACTCAAATTTCTAGTAAGTAATTCCTAAGCACAAAATAGGTTTGCGATTCAACTCCTTTGCATTATCGACAAAGACAAATAGATACGAAACGGGGAGAGAGTAATTTCATAAAAATTGATAATGAATAAATATATTTATGAGAGAAAGAGTACCTAAAGGGAAAAGGCCTCCAAACCCTCCAATGCCAGGTGCCATTTTTGCAATCCTACGGACAAGCTCTGATCCAGCATCAATGTCAACGCCAGCATCCTTGTAAGTGAGACCCCCAACAGACTTGTCCATGCTCAAACAAGTGATCTTTGACACTGCTCTGGTATTTCCTACTGAAGTAGCAGAAGTAATAAATGCAGGAAAATGATGCTGTCTTTTTGGGAATTTCTGGAACAGGGCATTCTTTTTGAAGATAAGGGCTGAAATGGTGGTATTAGAAGACGGTGCAGCAGTAGCAGCAGCAAAGCCATGGAAGAGCTGTGTATTCGACCCAAATATCATATTCATGGCGAGAAAAAGCAGAAGCCTTGACAAAGAGAATGTTGCTGAAAAGAGACATGAAGATACTGTAATTAGAGCATAAGATGCAAGACTTGCTTATTGGGATTTCCAGCCATATTAACACATAAACCTCCTACCAAAATATTTGGTGGACCAACCATGGAAATTTACTACAAGGAGTCAAACTAGATTTTAAGCATGTCACCAGTCGGGCATGGCAAAAGAAGCATCCCTAAAAAAGACAATTTTACTATCATTCGCTTGATCATGGAGAAGTATAACATTCTGTCTTAAAAATTTATCTATGACAGATTAATAATTTTAGGACCCGTTAGGATGCAATTTTCTTTTGAAATCATTATTTCAAAAGTGATTTTTCAACTTAGAAATCCAAGTCAATAATATACATAAACTTGGCAGCCACTTTAGGCAATTGTTTTGCCAACTTCAACTCCCAGTTGAAGTGGCTTTTAAATTCCTTTGCTGGTTTGGTTGCCGCATGTATAAGCCAATCCCATTGTCAAGTAATATAACAAGATACTATGTTGCTTAACATTGATGATTTGACACGTCAGCTTCATCTCAAAACATAAATATAATATGTGCAATTTTTAAGTAATAACCAAGAACATGCCATCATACTGGCTAAGTAACAATGATTTCCAGCATAATCTGCTCTTTGATTTCAACCAAAAATACCTTCATTCAATGCGCAAGTGTTGTGCCATTGTCTATCATGTTCTATACGACCTGCATTTTTTTATCCCCATTTTTACGAGGAAAGATTAATGAAAGGATGGCGTACGGTCATCAATTTTTTGGTGGCAGCAATCTTGTCCTTGCAGCTTCAGGATAGGGACATGTAAGGGTAAATCGTCAAAACATTAATTCACTGGCCTGGAAAATTTAGACTCGTGGAGTAGGTTCAGATTCTATTAAACCTGATTGCCAAATTAGTGGGTTTGAATCACTATCAACACACACCAGAGCTTATATAAAGCCAAGTTCTTAAATGGCATAAATGTGGGTCCAAAAAATTGAATCACCCAAGAAAAATAAAATAACCTAGCATATGGTTTTCTTACCTACTGTTTTATAAAAACATAGTTAACCATCCTCTGCTTATAACAACAAGATCACCTGAGCAAGTCTTTGACTGTTTTTAGCAGATAATACCAAAAAAATTGTTCTCAACTTCTTCTGGGTGACCATTGCATGGCCCCAGATATATGAAAAAGACAGCAAGAAAACTAAAACCAGTGTTTGGCCATCATTTTAAGAAAGCATATATGCATATTTCATAGATAAAGAAAATAATAAGATATTGTAAATTTGCAGCAGAACTAACACTAGCTTACTTAGTTACAAACAAATAGAAGGCATATGTGTACCATCTTAATGAGCGAAATTTCAGGAACTCAAAAAGTTATCCATGGACAACCATAGGTGGTATTTCACTACCCAAAAAGTCGCAAGGTAGTATTGATGATCAGGAGAATCAAATACACATATCATTAGCCAACCAGTAGCCTCCATGACATTTTCACCAAAGAAATTCATGAAACACAGAAAACATAAGTGCAACTTCGTCACAAACAATGTATAGAAATGTCCAAATTCAAAATCAATATGTTTCATGCGCAAAGGGCTAGCTAAAACCAGCAGCTTGCCCAAGATACAGTACCAGTTACAAGTTATTAGAACATTAGAATTAAAAATAAAAACATCAAGCATTGAATTTCAAAGATGTCCGCTGATATGAAATAAACATCATCCAAACCAATCAAAATCACATAGCTGCATTTGATTGCTTTTTTACATCTTCCTGTACTGAGCCCATTTGCTGAAATTGAATTTCGCGAAGAAAGAGAAAAAACGAAAAAAGGGTGAGCTTTTAGAGACTAAAGCCCATTGGACAGAAAACCCATAAACTTTTAATTCATTCGCGAATCATTCCATGCAAATTTCAAAACAAATTCAACTTAGGGAAGGTGACCTGCTGGTGTTTTCGACGGTAGAAGATGAGCCGCCGCTCCTGCCGTAGTAGGAGAAAGGAGACGAAGATCGCTGCTGCTTCGGCCGCGTCTCAGTGGGGACGAAGAGTGCGCTTCACTGCCGCGTGCGAGGACAGAAAGCCTAACGGCTTCCAAAGAAGGCAGAGACCGACCCTGCCGCGGGAAATCAGCGATGGTGCCCTCGGGAAGTTAAAAATTAGTAATTTTCCCAAAAGCGAGCATAACAAAATTCAGAACGCGGATTTTATGACAACAGCGATGGCTGCCGGCGTGCATTATCTCCCAGTATGTTTAAGATACTATTTAAATCTTCCATGCCAAAAATACCTGAAGGATATGTTTGGATGCATTAGCAATGCAAGTGCAATATTAATAAATAATTTTCTAGACATTTTTTAAAGTGGCTTGACGTCTTAATTATTATAAAATTTTATTTTTTTTATCATTGCTTATATTTTTCATATTTTTTTTATTTTTTTATAAAAACTCTATATTACTAATGTCATTTCTAGTACACTCTCTTTCCCAACTTTATGCAAACTAGGATTATAATTGGGTTAGTTTATACTTAAGTTAGAGTGGTCCGAACCCTAACCCTATATATAAAAATGCTTATCTAGCCCTACATATAACTAACCCTAACCCTATCTTCCATTATGTAATCGGGTTAAATTTTCCTCAATAATTCAAGTCAACAATACGGGTTGACAACTTAATATCTTGTATATTTTTTAAATCCAACGTAATCCCGACTAAGTTAAATTCATATTAGTACTATGCTTATAAATTTACTACTATAACTTACGAATAATAAGTTAAATTAATGCATTGTTAGTCATATATACTACTTGCAAATAAAATTTGTAAGGCCAAAATAAAAATGCATACCTTATTCAAAAGTTGAATGGTTGACATTTTAAGTTTGCTAAAGATGAAAATAATAGAAAATTACTGTTTCAGTTAGTAAGCACCATATAATGAAACTATAAAGAGAAAACTGCTATACAACACGTCTGATTATGAAACTAAGTTGGCAACAGTCTTATCTTGAATTTGTCTGCTTAAATTTGAGTAATGTATGATACATGTGCGGAATCTGAGTTTCTGTGTTTCAAGCTTCCAAAGCAGCCAGAACATGCGCACCACACTAAGTTTACAGGGGAAATTTTACATGATAGTGATTATGGAGAGAACCACCACAAACTATAAGGTTTAGCACCCCTTCCAACAATCTCTTGTATAGATTCCACTCGTATCCATTATGTGGGATCCATAGTAATTTGTACACTTACATCTACCACAACCATCAAATGCATTTGTAAATCAAACAATGAAGTACTCTACGAATGAGTCACCGCTGAGGCGCTGACAAAGCTAAATGAAATTGTTGACTAGGAGCAAGGAACAACCCACCCCGTCAGTTTCATCCTGGCACTCTATTTAATTTGGCTCATGTTCTTTCGTCATGGTCAATGAAGAGGAATGCAAAATTCCAGTCCATTTGCAACGATAAGATAGGCCCACGCAATGATCAATGATTCAGATGCATCCATGATAGCTTCCCTCGCTGCAGTCAACAGATTAGCCACATTCCTGGGGCCACATCGCAAATCTATACAATGCATTTGATGGTTGAAGTTGATGAAGCAAACACCCCACAGATTTTAATGACAGAAGGGTCAGGAGATGATCTACACTCAAAAAAGTGCCCATTTGGTCACTCAATGCCGGCACGGGAATAGAAATTTCTATCACCAGTAAGCGGTCCAGGAATCTTCTGTCAAAAGCGGAGGAGGCAGATGTCATTGAAAAGAAAGCATCGAACAGAACAGAACAGTCACCGATTCAGACCATAAAAGTATTCCAGTGCACCACGTTGGCCTCTACTAACCATAAAAGCATTTGGGTGAATTTTATTGGTTCCATCAATATTATAATTCATAAAAGTAGAAAAGAAAAAGAATTACAATTCAGCTAAATAATAAACTACCAAACCTCCATATGGCAGGTACATATTATAGTTGGATATATTAAATATTTTTTAATAATTTTTTTATATTTTTTCTTTTAAATCATCTTTTATATATTTTTTTTCTTTTAAATCATCTTTTATATATTTTTTCTTTTAGAATCATTTTCACATTGTCTCACAAACTGTTAAACTTTTTGGACTGTTTGGGAAAAAAGGAATTTAATTCATCCTTTTCATGTTATTTAACATAATTCGACATCTTAATTAACTAAGAATCTTAATTCTTTTCTTATTACCAATATTTCTTATCATTAATTTTTAACTTTTCAAATAAAAAGTTTGACTATTTTACTTTTATTTACTTTATTTTTAATTATTATTTATTATTGCATTACACTGTTCTCTTTTTTTTTCCTTCACTTTTTTGTATTTCTTTTTCTCCCATCTGTTTTACCCATTCCCATTTTTTCCTTTTTTTTAACTAAAATAACTTTTGGTTTTGCAAAGTTATGTATTCCCCTCAAGTACTGTATAAATTGTTATTCCTACATATTATATTCAAGAAATATGCAATAAGTACAAATTATGTTCACACAAGTATCTATGTCATGACCCAGACAAAAAATGGCATAATTAAATATTATTATTAAATCCAAGGGTAATTAACTCAAGATCTATTGCATAAAATATGAAATATAACCACAAAAGTAACCAAAGTAAGCTCACAAGTAAAAAAAAGTTATTACATGATTTTCAAATCCACAAAATACAAGTTTTGTAACCCATCCAGTAATGTCTTTAACATTCTTAGGAATGACAACCTACATTATCTACCCCTTATAATATGAACTATTTCATTCCAAGAGCACATTCTCTGAGAAAAATAAAATAACGAAGGGGTAAGTCATAAACTCAATAAGCAGGGTAGATGAAATCAATATATGCATTACAACAGTCCATCTCTTGTACAATCATTTGTACATGTCTTATCTTAGGCCAACATAAGAAGACAACTCTATTAACAATATGACAATTTCCTTTATCAACTAGACCATCTGGGTTAGCCTTACCGGTGAGCTCAACTGATCTCCTCTACACTATAAGCCACCTGGGTCAACCCACTCATAGGACAGCTTCACCGATGCTTAACTAGCAACGTCATAAATAACATAATCTGTCTCACTCCTACACTTTAGGCCACCCAGGCCAGCCTAATTATAAAGCAACTCCATCCATGAACTCAACTGGCAGAGTTAATGACATAATGATCTGTCCCACTATAGATAATTTACTAGAAAACTATCATATAAGTTCACCTTAGATCATAATTAGTTTAGATCAGTAGACCACACATCAGTTCACATCAATAAATCTTCTTTTATAGTTGTTCAATAAAAAAAGTATGATCTAATCATTATTTTGGTAATCTAACCTTTCTGTTGGACTTAAAACGTTCAAAAACCCCTAAAATGATTATTAAATCATCCAAATCGAAGATTGTAGGGTCCAAAAACCCAAAATCCAAATATGGTCGTTCAATTGCACTCATTGGACATTGCCCATTACCATCGTCGTTGCCACCGCCACCTGGGTTGGGCACGCCCGCTTGGGCCTAGCAACAATGCCCGACCTAACTTCTGCCTGCCAAAATTTCTAGGCAATAATTGGATTTTTTTTAAATCTAGTTTTTTTAGTATTTTTTTATATTTTTGAATATCAAAAATCATAGAATTTCATCCTATGTGATCATATAGCATACCCTAATCATTATTGTAATACCCCAGGTGTTAACAATGAGGGTAAATTTTTCACATTTCAGAAAAATGAGAAATTTAGATAGTAAATAGTGAATTATATAGAAATTTATTATTAAAAACTAAATTGAACAAAGAGAATGACTTCATTAATAATTCTTGAGTTAAATTAACCCAAGTAGTACTTTTGAGTAAAATCATGTATATGACTTTAGCGACTAATAAAGCATACTGATTAGGTATAATGTGACATGTATGAAGTTTTAAATTGAATTTTAGAGATGATCTTTTAATTTTGAACTACTGAGTTGAATGTTCCGCAAAAGGAACTCAATAGGTGAATTTCATCAAATCATGAAAAATTTAATGGATGATTAACTTTATATAATGTTTGTGGCAATTAAAATTTGTTCATGAGAGTATGAGGTGATTTTGGTTCTTAGATTTCATATATTACATTGTTGGGAGCTATAGAAGAATAATAAAAAGAAAAAAAAAATAAAATGGTAAAATTGAGCAAAGGCACGATTATGATCTATATGAATGACCTAATATGATTACTATAAATATTATGATGTATGAGGATCTTAGTTTAAGACTTGGATGCATTTTAGAATGAAAATGGTATGTGAAGTCATTTATAGCAGAAAATTCAAAGAAATTTGGTTAAAAATAATTGAATAAGTGATTTTTGAAAATTAATTTCAAATGAAGTAATAAACTATATAAACATACTCCATTTCATGTATGTAATGTGTGAAAAGTGATTGTTGAGATAATTGAAGTGTTTTATATGAAATGGGATTATGGGTGATATTTTATATATACGAATTTAAATTTCTGTAATTAGAATAATATAAGTTATTACTTTAGTTTTGGGTAAGAATAATCTTATGAAATGATCATTTGGAATGATTGACATAGGATTAATTGAGATTATAAAGTAATTTGGGATACAAATGGAACACCCAATAATGTTGAAGTTAGTATATGTTGCAAACTTCAATACATAGTGAAAGGAAACTAAACATTACAACTTGGGTTACTTGTGATCAAATTTTTATTACGTACTGATTCAAAAAAGGGTTTCAATATGAAAGTTGTACCCCTTTAAGTTAGCTTTCCAAGAAATCAAGAATCACATAAATCTGATGTCGTATGAGGAATATATGCATGAACACTGAAGATGTGTTGAGCTGTTAGATTTTTGGGCACCCATGCCCCAACTCACTGCCAAGGTTAGATTTTTGGGCACAGAGGCGCTCGTTTTGCTGTAAAGTCTGTCAATCAAATTTTTAAATGTCGTTTCCCCACATTTTTTACCCCATTCTATTCTTCCTTCTTCCCTACGCCCAAAAACTATGCCCTAACCCTGTTTAGCTTATTTTTGGCTAGATTAGATAGAAAATAAGTGGATTTAGATGGCAATCACTTAAGCACCCCTTCTAGCTTGGGTTTTTAATATTTTCATAATGAGCAGTGGAAGAAAAACCAATTTTCTTCAAATGAAAGATGCCAATGAGAGCATGGAGCTCGGATCTTCATCTATGGGTGTTAGCCATGCTTGATTCACAGTGTAAATTTGTTTTCTCCATCCAAATTTGGATTTTGGCTAAACTAGGGTTTTGAAAATTTTTAAAAATTTGAGGAAAATGATGAAATAGAAGCCAAAATTATGGGGAACTTGATTTATATATACTTAATGAGGTATTGGGAATGATTTGAGTATGGAGACCATGATTTTTATTACTAGGGTTTCATATAAGCTGTGAATAATGATTTTTTGATAAAAATTGATAGGTTTAGATGTTAAATCATGGGGAAAACATGTAATTTATTAATTATGAGGTTTTGGGAATTGCTTAGCCATGAAAAACCATAATTCATTATAAGTGAGAGTTTCATGAACAGTGAAAATTGGAAAAAAATTATGATTTAATATAATTATCATAGGTTTAATGACTAATTAGTTATTTTAGAATGAGTTTATTTGAGATAACCTATGTAGGTTGTTGTCCACTTTGTGGATAGCAATGTTCTTGTATGTTAAGCAATGTATGTATATGTTTGACGAGCTGTTTGAATAAAAAAACTAAGTGAAAATTAAATATTTGACGTATATAATGTATGTAGGGTAAATTGAGTTGGGGTTAAAGCTATGGAATATTAATTTGGAACTCAAGTGGTGGAATCGAAGGTTGAGTAGAAGCATTATGTAGAGGAATCATCATGAAGGTAAGTATACTGTATCTACATATTTGTTTGATTGAATATGGATAATTGTTAGCCCATGACTTATGTTATAGTATGAGGATTGGTATAAATGAATGAGGATGTTAAACATCCCATGAATTCAACATGTACAATATGAGTATATATGTATAATTGAAAGGGATGGATCACTCTCTTGGCTTACTTGATGTTTCTTTACGTTAGGGATGGTGAATATCCCAAATTTGACTTCGATTTCTCAAATTTTGGCTATATTGATTGGGGATCTTAAGAATCCCAAGATTTATGATTTGGATAAGTTATGTTGAGATATGATTTATGTTATTTTAAATGAAATTTAATATAGTTATACTTGAAAGGCATAAATTTGATAATTAGATTTGAAAGAACATATTCTTTTGTTATAATATTGGGAACAATATGGTTCCCTATTTCCATGTATGGGTTCTATTTATGAATTAGCTTTGACATATGCAGAATGTGATTAGGGATACTTAAGAAATCCCTATTAGTGATTATTGTGTGATATACAATCTCCTTACTGAGTCTATTGAGACTCACCCCTGTTTTATTTTTTTTAGTTGATAGGTTATGCCATGGAAGACCACAATGGTAAGACGGATTAATTTATTTGAGATGTAAATGTATATTGTGAATAAACGTTGTATTATTTTATTGGGATTGGAATCCCTTTGTATATGAAGATTAAATGTTGTACCTTTGTATTCAAATGATCTTAAATCATGTATAATGAGAAGGAATTATAATTTTATTTGTATATGATTGTATATTTGTATTTGAAAATTCCCAATGATGTATAATTAGTTTCATTTGGATTTGTATAATAGTAATTGAAAGATTTCAATAGTGTATAATTGAACATAATAGTATGTCATATTAAAGATTTTGTCATGATAAATAACTATAATTTTAATGATGTAAAGTGTCGTCATGATTCACCCAAATCTTGGGCTGTAGGAGTATGGTTGTATATGTTTTTAGAATTTATATTGTTGTTTTACTTTATTGAAAATAATTATACAGATTAATCCCTAACATTTTAGTGGATACTATCCATTTTTCTGTAAGAACTAGTCGAGTTTCAAAATAAGACTCGAGCACCCGCCCTAAAAGTGAGCAAATTTAAGTAAAATACAGTGAAAAATAGTATATCATGACTTGATAAGCGGATCACGACACATATGTCAATCAACAGTCCAAATATGCTAAAATTGATGAAATTGTAATGTTATAAAACAATCAATTTTCACCATTCAAATAAAATCATTTGACTCAGAGATCATTACCGCTGTCAAATACCAATATAAAAAACACATCTAATATTAAAATTTTCAAAAATTACACACAGCATCATATATAATATAATGAAAATGAAAATCACACGTATATAATTTAATGAAAAGCTCCCATCTGAAATGGGATGCTGGAACGGTTTCCAAATTTCTATTTTCTTTATAAAACCCGATGTATACCATATCTCATAAATCTGAATCATGGGGGATATATTATACATCAAGAGAGGATTATTTCAAGATATATATGCAATATTTTATCCCTTCAAATTAATGAAGA
>JAYJMB010003065.1:0-14506 GCA_036873735.1 Pouteria campechiana
ACTTGCCCATGACATAAAAGTATAACATTGTCCTTTCCTGCATTTGCAAGGAATTCGTAGGTATAGGCATGAATTTAAAGACATACTTCTGCCTATTATGAAAAAAAGATATACCACGTATTAGTAACTTACATCATGATAGTCTGGCTATTACGATAAAATACTAAAACTTTCATATTATCGTTGTCAATCTAACACCTATGCAAATAAGCATAAATAACTAAAGCAAAATAACCCTATGTGGTTCAATAGCTATGGCATTCACCCAATATAATCCACCATCCATGCCTTGTGGTAAAGAGCAATGTAATCAAAGGTAAATTTATATAATTCTCTATAGCATCAGCCTAGTTAGCCAATTAACCAAATTATGGAAAATCACAATTCTAATTACTTTAATTAAACTGCTTACTTCAATTAATAATACTATTATTGATGAAGAGTTGGTCTTGTATTCCAATTTTGTGACATTAAATGGACTATAAAGCATCCATTTCATTTACCATTATATTACAAGGTGTGAAACTTCCTAAATTTTGGTCATCTTTTTGAGTCATATGAACATTGGCTCAATATACCCACATGAAGCCAAATGAAATACTCAAAAAACTGAGGAATATTTTTATAAATCAATATTTTTTTTATTGATACAACCTAAGATTGAAAGAAATTAGTATTATTGACTTATAAGGCATGTGCAAGTATGATGAATGATCCTTTCTTTACTTCTTGGAAAAGTCTGCTAGGATTCCTCTATAAATTCAGGAAAGTTATACTTCTTCAGAGAGAGACAAAGAGAGAGAGAGAGAGGGAGAGAGGCACGGGGCTTCTCTTTGCTCAACAATGTAGATGTCGTCTTTGCTTGGGAGGTGTCACAAGGAAGGTGCGAGAAAGGAGTAAACTGTTGCTATCGAGGAGGTGCGGGAAGGTAGTGCAGATTAAAAATGTAGGTACCCTGTATATCTCCTTCTCAGGGGTATTTTCATCATAGGGTTTTTGAATCTGACCATCCGGCAACATCTGGTGGTGCCGGGCACCAATTCAAAAATGAGAGATAAACCCTAGGCATCAATTTAGGAAAACCCAAAAGTTAGACATCGAAACAGGATTGTCAGGATAACTTGGGCATCGATTTGGAAAAAAACTCTCCGTTTAAGCTTGGCTAATCTCTAAGCTTGTTGGAGGTGCTAGGTGCTGGGCATGCCATGCTTGGCCTAACTCTTAGCTTGCTTTATTAGGCATTAAGCCTAGCAATGGCCAGCCCATGCACATACAAGAGAGGGGAGATGGGGTGCTTGAGGGTCCAGGGGTTGGATTTTTCCAATGTCCTACATATTTCCACAAGCTAAAAATTCTAGAGTGGTCTACCTGCAATTCATTCACATATGGTAATGGAATTTTTATTTTCCATAAATTTATCCACTCCCACACAAAAGCTTGATTTCCAATGTGCAACCCCATTAGAAAATTAGATTTTTTCAACAATCAATGTAGGTGAAGGGCCAGATTATTTCCAATATTACATGCATACAACATGCTAGATTTTCACATGTACAACATTCATCTAAAATCATGTGAAAATCCAATGGTTCATATATATTTGGGTTCTATCTTGATGATTTTATAAAATCCATTTGGGCTATTATCTTTTGTATTATACATTTAATAAAGATATTAAAGATTATTTTAATCAAAATCTTGTGTGGGTCACACTGTTTAAAAAGGTATAAAAACATATGCAAAATTTGAAATTTACTTGGATATATTCACTCAAGCATTAAAATATTATAAAATCTTATACAAATAATATTATGGATTAGATAAACACTTTAAAATATTTAAATGTTTAATTAAAAGTACAAAAGTCTCTTTGAATGATCAAATACTTTTAATAGTTTGAAACTCATTATTGAATTTATTTTACTTTTTTGATCAACATGAGCTTTTGGTTGAGATAATCGTTGAGGCCTTAGTTAAATAAATGATGATAAGATTAATGGTTGGGTCGAATTTATAAAATCATCAAGATGATACCCAAATGAAAAAAAATATATCAATTCACTTCAACAGTATATAAACTTCTGAAGCATTCATCTTTCTCTATCTCTCTCTCTCTCTCTATATATACATATATTATGATTGACTTTTGATTGGTTCATCCCATGGGAAATTTTTTTAAAATGATCACATGGTCAAAAATCATTACATTGTACCATTGGGATTCCAAAACATGGCTAGAATCCAACTATTCTAGTTTGCATCATTCCTATGGCTCAAAAATATCTTGGGCTATTGGAATTTTTATTTCAATTAGCCAATGTCCCTTGACCCAACCCAAAATCAATTCCATATTTCCAAAACAATAACAAAACCCATATCCCTAATTGGGTTTCCATCTTATGATCAACATTCCAAAAATATATAATTACATACACATATATTTGCACCACATACCATTGGTGCTATAACTATAGGTGGGACCCATGTCCTAATGTATATAGTAGTCAACCCAAGCATGGATAGAATATTTAGAATATTGCATAATATATATATATATATAATATTCATCAAATTTCAAATTCCTTATTAATTAACATAATTAATCTAGCAAACACAGAACTAATCTGCACTACTAATAGGGATTAAACAATTCCTACTCACTTAATATGGCAATCTATGAAGGAAAATAATTGCAACTCCATATTTGCTTTATGTAGAACCCCCATAGCAATGAGTGCAGTTCCTAGCCCTCTCCCTTCTCTTTTTCTAAAATATGAGAAATCTAAAAAGTGGGTAGGATAATTTTTTTCCTTTTGTTAAAGACCAAAAGTAGAAAGATGATCCTTTCTAATATACCTTGTCTATAAAGATAAGAAAAATCTTGCTTTATTTGCTTGTGCTTATCTGCTCGATTGTACCTCATTTATAAATAGAAGAAAACCTTATGTTATCCGCTTATGCTTATCCACTTGGTTGCTGACCTTACTATTAAAAGAAAAGATTAACAATTTGATTGGTTAGTGTGACGCCTTGACATTTTGAGGTATGAGTAAGTATGAGTAAATTCACTTCTTTAGTTTGAGAATGAACGTACATTAAAATTTTGAAGGAATTATAAATCTAACTTGATATAATCATGAGGGATATCATTCCTAATTAATTGATAAAATTAGTTATGCATTTTAATGTTACAAATGTATAGGACATTAGTGGCTAAAGATAAGGGAAAATGGAAAAATAAAAAGGATGAATAAAAGGGTAAAAGCAAAGGGGCAGTGGGTTGGGCATTGGGCCACCCAAAGTGTGGGATTGCATAAGAGATGGGCAGGGGATTGGGTACCGGGCTCCCAAATCCAGTGCTGGTTCATGGTGATATAATGGAGCACTGAAATTTCATGTTTTCAAAGTGCTCCACTAGCCCCTTTTGTCCTATTCTCATTTCCTCATCCTTCCATGCATTCCAGCCCTTTGAGGTTTCCAAATTCATAGTAGAATCAAGCAAATTTCAATGGGAACAACATTGGATACGTGGATTATGGCTATCTAGAGTGGTGAAAGCACTAAATTTTGATTGTTGGAGCAATAGCAAAAGGAAGAAAATTGGGAAATTTTCCCAAAAGGAATTTTTTGCTGGAATTGATGAAAGAAAGCTAGGAGGCTAGTGATTTTCTTTACTAATTAGTAGTTTTTACTCATTAATTTTTAGAAATACAGCTTTTGAAATAGGTTTTGTGGAAACCTAGGCTTTTGGAGGGTTGGAAAATAAAGAAATGGAATTTTGGAACATGATATGGTTGTAAGTAATATTAAGGATGGTATAAATTATGTTAAAACACAATTTTGTGTAGTTAGAAAGGAAATCCATATACTATACTTTGTTGGAATTGGGTAAATTAAAGGATGCATTCTAACTGTTTGATGAAATGATGGTAAAAGGAGCAAAGTGTAATTAAGCATCGTTATTACATTTTCATTACCCCTTAATCGAGCCTTAAATCAAACAGTCGGATAAACCCTAGAAAGGGCTAATTTCTGAATTTAAGCTAGAGCTTGAGTTAGTTTCCTTTTATAAACTCTAAATGTATATAGACAGTAATGGAAAATGTATTATGAGTATAAGATTCGTAGACTATTGATCTGAACTTGAATTACTGAACTTAAAGCTAAAGGGAGTGTAATATCCGCATAAAGGTAAGCAGGTTTCAATTTTTTTAGTAATTGAGTTTGGATTTTTATGAAAATGTATCTAGGCACCATATTTTGATTGCCGTTGAGGTTTACCACATAATGGTTTGATCAATATACACTATTGTTGCATAATGTTTGGAAATGATAGCATTGGAGTTTTCTTGTGATCAGTTTGACAATTGTATGGCATGATGCAGGTGCATAATATGATTGATATAGCATTATATCAGATTGCATCATGAATTACATCATAATTCATGAACATTGCTTTGGGTGAGTTAACATGACATATGTGTATATATGCTTGGAATACAGGAGTACCTGGAAGGCACGTGTATGATAGTAGTACTTGTAAGGTACAGGCATGGTGGGATGGCTATGTTTTGATGCCCGTGAGGGTGGATATGCTTGGGTGGCATGAAGACCTAGATGGTTTGGGTTATATGTGACACTTGTAGGGTGTGAATGCACCTTGGTGGCATAATTGCCTAGATGGCTAGGATATGTGATGACTTGGCTTGGATACCTGGATAGCTGTATATGATTTGACACTCATGGAGTGTGGAAGCCTGAATGGTTTGGTTATATGACTTGCCTGATTACCCCATTAGTTGTAGATGACGAACCTGTAATCCCTGTGAAGCAATAAGGGTGGGATGTCATGGATGACAGTAAGAGACTGTTGTTGGCCTAGTGAGCTTTGTAGTTAGGGGTATAGGGAGGGACCAAAGTACATCAAAGAAGGAAAGAGGGTTGTGTCTTTACGTATGAAAGATAGAGGGGAATTGCTTAGGATGATAGGGCATGATGGATGAAGCGAGTGTTTGTGCATGTGTTATGGACATGGATATTATTTCATTGTCCCGAAATGCATAATGTCATTGAACTGCATATGTATGAGACGTGGTTATTATTTCAAATGGTTTACTATTTTAATTATGTTATACCACTTTACCTACTTACTGAGTTGCCCAAACTCACCCTATTTTATTTACAATTTTTTAAATGACAGACCAAAAGATTAAGCCCAACATGGGGTTGGAGCTCATGATCGGGATAGGCTGTGACTCTATATTTGTTTAGTGATCATAATTATAAATGTGTATCTTTTTGGATATTGCAGTGATGTATAAAAAATGGTAAATTTATTAATCTAGACAAGTTCTGTATATTAAGGCATGTATAAATCATGTGCATGTACATTTTTCTAGTATGTCACTATGGCCGATGAATGTATACACTTATTGACAACTACCGTCACAATGCAGCTTCTAGTTCTGGGCAAAGTATGAGTGTATGTTGTAATATTTGGTGTGGATTTGAATATATAATTTACATGATAATTGGTTGTACATGTTTTAAGAGGGACAGTTCATAAGAAACTTTATCGGAGGTTCCTCATGATATTATCACAAAGTAGCGCCTCAGAAATGGGGCATTATAGTTGGTATCTGTGGCATGGCTTAACCCATGAGGGGAGGGGTGTCACCAATTTATAAAATTTTCCTACTTTAACCATAGTTAATTTAAGTTTCCTCTTTTCAAATGATTTGTTGGGAAATGTATATTAAAAAGTAAAGAACAAGTAAACAAACCAATCACACACAACGGGCATAATATGTAGTCGTTCGAAACATCCTCCCTACTTCGTTCTTCTAAGTACACACCCTTTGTAACTTGGGTTCCACTATTTCAATAGGAAATATAAATTTACATCATTGCACTCTTGAAGATTCCAGCTTTAGGGGGCATAAACTAGTGTCTCTTACACTCTTCTAGATTCCAACTCTTGGGGGTATAATACAAACTAACAAGTTGTTTGTGAAACACACTCCAACAAACATACTTGTTCTTCTTGATATTGATCTTCAATATCAACTCAAGGGATACATAATTAGAAATAGGAAAGAAAATAAATTACACTTTTTATATTATTTCTTTGTAAGCGCAAGGGAAGCATTGCATATGGTTGAAAATAACATGTCAAAAGCTTTCTTGATGATTTAAAGTCTTCTTTTTTTGTTGTAGAGAGCCTTGAATAAGAGGACCATAGGCACTTGTGGTTTTTGCAAGCGATATGAATAATAATTACTGTAGCACAATTAATGTAGCAATGTATTGAAAATTTTCAAAACATACATTGACTCAAATCATAATAAATTAAATTTAATGCAAATTGAATCATTACAATTTCTCCCTTTTCAAATGATTTAGAAAATCATAAAAAGTATTTTAATAGAACTTAAGTTGATAACACATGTAAGTTAATGTTTCATGTATTTCTTTGGTTTTCTACAGTCAATGGCTTAATTTTACATATGTTTGTAACATCCATCCAAGCATCATATATTTGGAATCTCAATATCATTGCAACTATTATACTCAATATAGCTCAAACATTCATCAATCATATCTCTTTACATTCTAAGTCATCTATTTAACATTGTATTGAATTTACCAAAATTTGATAATGACATTGAATGTCATGTATATTATAAGATGAATTTTTCTACATGTATCACCTTTAAATCTTAGTAAAATTTCATTAGCTTATATCAAGTCTTAGATAAGTTTTATCACCATCAAAACTATATACATAGACTCAATATAATTATCCTCATACAATCTATTGACACATTGGATGGTCAACTAATTAAAAGTCAATGGTTAATATGCCACATTATCAAAAAAAATATTCATTCAAATTATTACAAATTTTATAATCATCAAAAAAAATTATTGATTCAAATTACTATAGATTTTATAATCATTCTGAACAAATTTTCATATTTTTGGAAGCTTTCATAATCAAACCATCATCAAGGAGAATGAAAATTAATTTGCATTTTTAAAATTAAATAATAAGAAGATGAAAGTTAATAAACAATTTAGGATTTTCAACACTAAATAATACGAAAATCTAAAATAAAAACTTGATATAAAAGTTTTTAGAATAAATTTAATTTATTGGTCACTAATTAAATAATAAGAGAAGTAAATAATAAATATAGATCTAAGGTTTCACAAATTGAATAATAAAATAAAATAATGTCATTCTCAAATCCAAGGGTGAATCTCCCAAAATCTATCATACTTAAAATGACACATAATCATAAAAGTAACTAAAATAAACTCACAAATAAAAAAATATTTTAAAATAACAGTATTTGTTAAATCCGCAATTACAAGTCTCATACAAATTTAAGACATAAATGTCTTTAACATTCTTTTGGAATGACAGTCAATATCATCTACCCTTTACAGCACGAACTAATATACTCCTTGAGCTGCATTATCTAAAAAAAAATAAAAAATAAAGGGGTGAGTCATAAACTCAGTAAATAGGATAAATATAATCAGTGCATAAAAAATAATCCATATCATGTACTACAATTTGTACATGATATTCTTATGTCTCATCTCAGGCCAGCTCGATAAGACAACTTTACTAGCAATGTAAAAATTTCCTTGGTATTCCAGGCCACTTAGGCCAGCCTACTCATAAGGCAGTTCAACTTGCAAGCTCAACTGCTCTTTTGTGCTCTAGGCCACCTGGGCAACCCACTCATAGGCAAATTCACCATCGAGCTCAACTGGAAGCACCACTAATAAAACAATTTATGCTAATGTGAAAAATCTATTGGACACTAACATAAAAATCCATCTTAGACCATATCTATTTTAGTTTGGTGGACTATACATCAATTTTATGGTAATAAAAACCCTTCCTTCACAGCTTTCTAAGCAAAGCTTATGATTTGATCATCACATCATATCAACACCTTAGATTATATCTTAATTAGTTTGGTTGATTACAATATTAAATCTAAGGAGTTAAATCATATCCCTTTACTATTATTCACTCAACCCTCATGATCTAACCATTATTTACATAATCTAACCCCTCCATTAGATACAAAATATTCTAAAATTCTAAAATTGACTATTTGATCATCCAAATAAGAAATCTTAGGATCCAGAAATCACAAAATTATTTTTGGCAATTTGTGTGTTTACCTCATAACACTACGCGGGCTACTATAACACCGAGTTGAAACAGTCGAACATGTATTGTTTATATACATTATTAACCTATACTGTTCATGTATACTATTCATGTGCACTGTTTAAAATACTATTCACATACCAAATTTTCACAAAAATTTAATTTTTCTTGCATTTTTTGATTTCTAAACTTCTAAAAATCCATAGCTAAGGTAATAACAATATGCACTAATCATCTATTGTGGTCTATTTGCAAATCTATGGTTCAAATACATTAAGGTTGCATTTGGTCGCATTGTGGAATCTAAGCACTTTTAGAAAAAGTGTTGTTTCAGTAGAGCTTTAATAAAAAGTACTTTAAGATATTTTTTAAAAGTGCTTTTAGTATTACATATGTGTTTGGCTATAATACGATAAAAGTATTATATAAATGACCAAAAATGACAAAAGAATTATGTTTTAACTTTATTATAAGTTATCTTCAAAAGAATTATATAAATAACCAAATCTTCAAAAATAGTTTTTAAAAAATATAAAATATTATTTATTTAATAATTATTTTTTAAGTGCTTGCATATAAATCTTAGCACTATTTTTATAAGTTTTAATCTAATATATGAATATTTTCATAAATAATTTTTATTTTACATATTAAAGAAAATTTCTTATAATTAAATAAATAATAATCTAAACTATAAAAAAATTAATTGTTAAAAGACTAAACTATCATATTAGATAATAAATAAATTGGTAAAAAAAAATATTATGATAACCTAATGAATAAAAATAGGAAGACTATTCCTCAAATCTAATTGAGAGTATTTAAAATTTTTTAAATAAACAAGAAACCAAACCATATAAATGAGATAAACAACACAGTAAGCTTGAAATAAGAATTAAAATCTTGAAATATAAATTTCTTAAGTAAGTAAAAATTAAAAACTATTTTTAACTACTGTTGACCATCGAATCTAAATAAATAAATAAAATTATCTTCTGAATGATAATATTATATATAAAGGTCCAATATTCCCCAATAATTTAAACAATTAGCTAAAAAGCCGTTTGTTTTTAAATATTGGCATCCCATTTTCAAACCACTTATGCATCATTTATTATAGTCCAACATCATGTATATGTTACCACAACAAGTCTCCAATTAACGGGAAATAATTCTCATATAATAAAGAAAATTAATTTAACTTGTGTTTATAGTTTTTCATAAAATTTGTAACATATACTAGATATCAGATAACTCTAAATAGTTTAAGGAGATAAACTTAAAAAATATTTAAAAAAATTAAAATTATTTTACATTTATGTATAGAATTTACCAAATAAAATTAATTTCAATTATACATAAAAATGGATATTTCTCTAAAGCAAAAAATGGATATTTCATGTTTAGTTGAAAGTAATTTTATTTAATTTTTCTTATTACAATTTGGTGAAAGCAACATTAAAAAATAAGATGCAAGTATTTTATTTTATTTGAATGATAATGATTTGCCTGACAATAATATGCAAGTAGTTAAAACCAATTAAATTATTAGATAATATTGTATATATATTATTTCTATTTAGATGGTAATTTTCATTTTTTTAGTTTCATAATCGAAGGTATTCAAAATATAGTTTTTCATTTTTAATCATATGTACTTCAAAACTTTTTTCTTAGGCTCACTATGCCCTCTCTTTTTTTTGAAACATAATTCGCAGTACCTTAGGGTAAGAAAATAAAATAAGAATATAATCTTCATTACAATTTGACTTTGTATACCAAAACCATCCATCAAAATAAAAAAGAAACATGAGAAGCATTTTTTTTTGTAATCTCAAAAAATAATATCAATAGAAATGAGTAAAAAAAAAAACTTATTGATTAAGAAGGAATTAAAACTTCACTAGATAACAACACTTGTTGGTATTTGGATATTTGATGCTCACAACCTTGTCATTTTATAGGAGAAGAAAAGAGCAATATTGTCAAAAAAAAAAAGCAGTTAACTCGGGAAGCCAATGAATTTTTGCTTCTCTCAAAACGTGAAATTTCGGCTTCTGCGGTAGCATGCAGCATTTTTAAATATATAGCCAAATAGTTTACAAGTAATAGTGAAATGCTTTACAGCTACTGAATGCCCGTTTAGGTTCCTAGGACGCGTGGCCAAATGCAACCTAAAATTAATGAATTTTCATATTTAAAAAATTATCTATTTTCATCATCCAAATAAGATAATTTAACCTAAAGATTGCAACCCTAGGTAAATACCAATATGAGAAAAACATTTAATGGTTTAGATCTTATAAAAATATTTCACAATGTCTTACATAAATTTTTATTTTTGACCAATCAAAATCATCCTGCACACTATAAAATTTATGCAGCATCTAGTTTTGAAATTTTATTTTATTTTTGTTTATAAAAGCTTACATACACTGTATTTCCTAAATTCAAATTGTAGGATTCATTTTACGTAATGAGCGGGTCATTTCAAGATGTACATGCAATATTGAAATTCTTAAACTACATGAAGATCTAATAAAATTTTATTTTCAACAGGTACAAAACTATCATTAAATAAATAATAATTTCATATCAAAATTCCTTAAAATTCTCATGCAACATAAATTCATATGGTAGGAATGTATTCAACAGTTTTGATTTACTACAAGCATGAATATCGTCATAAAAATTAACATTTCTCTGCACCCAAAAATCAATGAGAAGCTTCTAATTTGCATGCAACGACCATACGTATAGTCATGTAGCATTCGATCCCAAAATCACATGTACCACATGCTGAAATTTACATCCATTCCATCTAATATAACATAGACAGCAATATAATTATTTAAGTTTCATCGATTGATATTCTACCATCAACAAGGGGTCTATCCTCCTTACTATGGATGATCCAGGAGGAGAATAGAATGGAGTTTCTTTCATCCTCTAGAACATATCTCTCCCTAAGTCCTTATAAAGTAAATATAGCCACCCCATGTGCCATGGATGAAAATGTCCACCCCATGTGCCATGGACGAAAATGTCCACCCCATGCATCGTACCCTACAAATAGAGTGGCCATCCTATGCACCGTTGTAGCCATTCACGTTGTTGAAATTAGGGGGCATTTTCAGACATAATCTAAAGTTTCTTAAATAAATTATAAGAGAAAATGAGAATAAAATCCCAATATGAGGCTCTTTAGATTGAACGATACTATAATTAATATAAAATGTACAATCAAAAGTACCCTACTTGAATAATCAAGAAAAATAAGAATATTTTTTTAGTATTTCTTGAATTAAATTTCAGAAGAAAATGAAATAAAAATAGAATATATAGAATAAAAAATAAATACATGATGTTTTCCCCTGATCTTTCCTTTTTGTCTCTCGCTATTTTTCCCTCTCAATTGCAAAGCTTCAAGTTGCCTAAACTTTTATATTTTTATTTTTTAATTATACTTACCAAGTAAATGATGGTTTTATTACTATACTATTCTTATATAGAAATATATTACACTATGCATGCATTAGTTTATGCTATAATCCATCCTGCAATCACACATTGACAGAACTCCTTCACGTGGTCTTTAAACATTCGCTTAAGATCCTTAACGAGGATTACCAATCTAAGATTGGGCCCACGCAATGCACCGTTCCAGCCACGATACACGGGCGGCGTGGTAGAGTGAAAACGCATGAACTAGTCAAAGCCACAAATCAGTCATTCCAGGAGAGTCGTATCGACTTCCAGTGACTGGACCCACACGCAAAATACATGGTCAAAACTCGAAAATGGTGGGCTCAAGAGTATTCCCGTGGCTGGTATCCAGGGGACCAGCTATTCTTGCTGCGGGCCACCGCACCCACCGCGGTTCACATAAAGAACTCTAGATGAGATAAACGGTCATGTACACCTGACCATTCCTCAACTTCGACCCACACCCATTTATACTCTACCAAAAGCGGGAGGACATACCATGAAAGCCGTCCAATTTTAAAAATGTTATGGTCTGCTTACTAAGCTAGGCACGAAATTAAAATCAATGTTGATACTAAGTCTTGGCTCATCCAATGAATAAATGCCCCGGATTTTCAAGCCAGATCATTTTATGCTGTGACCGCCAACCTTTTCATGGGCAAGATTTGTGTTTCCATACAGCTGCTGGCTGTATGGAAAGTTCGCACCCAGCAGCTGTAGGCTGTTGTTTCTCGTAAACGAGATGCTGCCCGTAATTAAAAGAAGCTGACCGTGATTAAAGGCGAGACGGTCGAAAACGAGAAAGACGCTTTCCGTCCCTCGGCGCTCTCTTTCCCTCCCTCTCTCGGTTTGTTTCCCAGGGTTTTTTGGCTAGTTTTTTCAAGCTTGGGGAAAAAGAGCAGTGTTTTGAGAAATCGAAGAGCCTTTTTCTAGCTCCACAGAGGGTGGGTGGCCGGGTGGGTGAGTGTTTCTTGCGCAGGGTTTTTTATCTCTCTCCAAAGAGTTTCTCCCTTTCCGTTTTCATGGCCTCTCATCTCCCAGGAGCCTTTCCTGCCCGTTTTATGTTGTCTCAGCTCTAGTTGAAAGCCGAAAGGGAAAACCTCAGCTGATTTTTGAGTTCCGCCCGGCCATTTCGCATATTTGTCTTCATCGTAAATTCAGTTGCTAAATTGAAAATTGGGTCCGTTTAGACTCTCTATTTGGATTGCTTTCAGCGAAAACTAGCTGACGTAAAGCAGACAAGGTCCTCAATCTTCCACATGGCTCAGTCAGGCAGGAAAAGGAGAAGAGCACAAAACAAACAGCAATCCAAGAAGCCTGCAAAATCAACTAAATGCTGCCCCTGCATTTCTAAATCTGCAATTCCAGCTACAATAGCTCATACCGACGAAGACAGCGGTGATCATCTCTCCAGCAGCAGTAGCTATTCCACTCCTAAAGCAAAGAGATTTCGAATACCAGAGCTCCTCACATGTCCGCCGGCTCCGAAGAAGAGACGAGTTTCCTTGCACTGCTCTGCCAAGTCTTCCGTTTCCTTCTTCACCCCGCCAGATTTGGAGATATTCTTCCTTTTCGCCCTCCGAAACGTCTCAGTTTGAAACGGGTGTCTTTGTGTTAGTACTAGAATGCACTGATCAGCTAGCCAAAACGTCTCCAGTTTGAAATGGGTGTCTTTGTGTTAGTACTAGAATGCACTAATCAGCTAGCTTTAGCTCTAATTGTATGTCCGGAGCTTGTTTTGGTTTGGATTGGCATTTGTAGGATTTACTAATCAGCAAGCTTTAGCGCAGAATTTTTCTCCCTTTTCGTAGGTTCCGCGATTTATTCTGTTGTGGGTATGTGAGAGATTGAGGATTGATTCTGTTGTGGCATTTTAGCTAGTTTTAGTCAGGAGGTTGAGATTTCATTTTGTAGGATTACGCTCTTAACTACCAACTTTCTAGTCCCGATTGTGTTTCTTCATTTCTAGTATTGGGAGTGGAATGGATTGTAATTTGGGAGTGTTTGGAGATTGTAATTGTTGAGGATTGTATCTAATTTGTTTGTTTTTCAACTTAGATGAGATGATGGTGTCAATGTAATTTTCTTGGCTTTTAAAAAGGAATGAAATCCAAGGGTTCAAACCGAAAAACGTGTATGCGAAGTCAACTTGTTTGTATGGAAAAGGCACGGATGCCTCTTTTTCTCCAACCCTTCTTCTTCTATTCTTTAGCGCTTTCACTTTGGCTTTTGATAGCAATATGGAATTGGGTTGTCCACTTCTCTTTTTCTACTGCTATATCATTACGCGGCAATATTTTATTCATTACGGTGGCATTATTCAAAGATGGGGAGCATCCAATGCCAGATATTCTTCTAGGATTTGGAGACATGGATGTGTGTTTACCACCATGTTCAATATAAATTGTCACACAAAGTCCTATCTATGCTGGACACCAGACCCGTGCAAATGGTGGCATGAGCGTATGAACCGAGCCCTAAAGCTAGCATTGTTGTCGGCATCGTTGATGGATGATGGTGTGTCTTGTGATATGACTGCGAACCACCTGAGAACCACCTGATGAGTGGAGCATATTGATTTTCCTGATGGGTGGTGGCCACAATGTTTGGCCCGACCCTTTCCATGGTAGGGATTTCGTAAATGGGTGCCATGTATACCTCAAAATATCAGTTGAAGCTGAGCCGGAATTTGTGGCAAACGCGTAATTTAGGTTGCGAGCGCTGTTTTGGGCGGGAACCGCGCCAGACCTTGGGAAAGCCGCCATTCGTGCCCTTCTTTTCACATTTCATAAAACAAGTGCACAAAGTTGTAGCATTCCAACTACA
>JAYJMB010003066.1:0-31121 GCA_036873735.1 Pouteria campechiana
TTTTCTTAACATGATTGTTGTTGTTTTTCGAATTGGAACTCCTAAGCTAAGGATCGAGGTCATTTTTAAGTTGTTGTCAATGATCGAGGTCATTTTTAAGTTGTTGTTGTTAGCTACTATCATATCTCATTTGTTCTAGTTTCGTAGAGAATCTCATTATCGGAACCTGTAATTTGGGAGGAAAGGCGTCTCCTTAATACACGTGGACAGCTTGATGTTATCAGTTGCCAAGAATTCTCATGGTTTATATTTTCCCACTTCTTGTTCCCGCCAATCTTCAGCATGGTTTAATACCTTTGATAGCTCAGTCTTTCTGAAAGTTGAACATCTTTCTGTATTAATAAAGTGGCGTTAGGAAAGAAATAATGCCAACGCTCTTATTCCTTTTCTGTGCAGATTTCCATTTAACTTAACAACTCGATCGGCCAATCGTATCAATCTGGCACGCATACGCTGGGGTTGTGACACGGTGAAATCCAAGAAGACGAGTTAGAATAGATGGCTGTAGCATAATTGCATCTTTTAAGAGAGTAGTACTTCAGAGCATCCCTTACAACTGATGTCAACTGGGGGTGCAACTTAGGCTGGGTTCAACCTGAACCACCAAACCCGAATTTCAACAGTGTTGAAGCTCAACTTTTCCCAACTTGAACCCGAAGAACTTGGGTTCAACCCTAACTCGATTTAAAATTATCTGACTTAGGGTTGGGGACAACCCAAACCTCAATAACCTGAACATGATTTCTACATAAATATTTTATGAAGTATTTATATATACATTAATATTGAATAGTGTGTTATTTTTTATTAGTTTAAAATATAAATGGGCAGTTTTTCATTTAGTTTTAACTTTGAAACATGAATAAAGAATTTTAAGGATTGAATGATATGTTGTTTTTTTATCTAGTTTGAAATATAAATAAATAATTTAAACAATAGTATTTTAATTAATCAGATTGTTATTGTATTTTCATCAACTTGAAACTCAAACCGAGCCTGATTTTTCAAAAGAAGGTTAGTGTTAGGGTCAAGGGTTTCAATAGTGTTAGGGCTAGGGTTGAGGGAAACCCGAGTTTCACGAGCCTTATCAACTGCCCATTTTGGATCGTCCAATCAAATGGATCGTCCAATCGAAGGGCCCAGAATATTGGCAGCTATGTGGGTCAGCGACTGCAGTAGCTCTGCCATGATCTAATGCGACTTGTCGCATTCCATATCAGAATAGCAGGGACAGTCTGCTAGTCCGTAACAAGTTCAGGCAGCAACATTTGTTCCTCTTGCAAATCTCTCTCCGGTGGCCAGCACAGTGCACCACATGACAGGTATGTGATATGGATTGTCGGGCTGCTTTCAATCTTCTTCCACCAGCATATGGGAGGGATGGCACTCATGTGCAAGAGAAACTGCTCATGATGGTAGACATGGGCCTGCCTGGATACATCCAATCTTTTCAAGGAAGTGGGTGCGTTCTACGTCTGTAACCATGTGGATGGCTGTTGAAACAGGAATGATCACATTACAAACATCACCTCCATCCACTACACCCATCCATGCTCAGAATTTTCAGGAGCAGAATCATTCCTGAGAAGAAACAGATGAACGGTCGGTTGGTCCCTCTTTTCCTTTGCATGGTTCATGAACTTTGAATTATCATGCTTCCCTTGCCACCCATTTCCGTAATGCTCGAGGCACTGCTGGTAGGTTGGTCAGACTACTACCAGGAGAAACACATTCTAAAAAACTGTCAGTTGGGCCAAAATGCATTATTTAACTGGTGGATTTTCAGTTTATATAATAGAGAAATAATGCAATGTGGGTGTGAGTCATCCAGTGGGTGAGGCATGCAATGAGGTCATCTTCAGGCTCAGTGCCGGATAGCGGATGGTGATGTGGGTGGTGGGGCCGATGGGAAACCGGCAGATGGCCTTCTCTTTTGAAGGGAAGGGGACCAGGACAGCATCTCCTTCGTCTGAACAGGGGACCAGGTAGTCTGCTTGCACGACGTTTAAGCTAGCTCCCCATTGTATTATTCGTTAATTCCAATGGCATGGCATTGTGGGCGCAGATATTCCCATTCATCATGCATGGTGTTTGTTTTATCAGTCAGAATGATTGGAAGGGTCCTTGTCTTACAATTTCATTGGAGGTGTTGCCTTCCTTTTCCTTGCTGCTGGTGGGGCAGTTTTTTGGACCAGTAGCAGGCTTGGAGAATGAAAATCAGGCATCCAATGCTGTCCCTGTAAAGGCGATGACTAGCTTTCTACAGCTGCACCCGAATAAGCTAATTTTGCCTGCCCTGATCGTGTTTCTTCTCGCTCTTGCACGTCAAGAGTATTCAGGCAGTGGAAAGTGGAAACTTTCCATTCCTACCTCAGCTTTCAATTCGTGATTTTCTAATGCCTTGTCGATATTGAGGCCCATTGGGCTTTTCTGTCCAAACCTTCCGCAGTCAAAGCTTTACACTGTATGGGGTAGGGGCAGGTCCCTCACCCAAAATGAATATTTATTCGAACTTTTTTTTTATATTACCTTTATTTAATTTAACAATTTCTTCAGCACACAGTGCAGTTTGTGACATTCTTCCCTGTTCAATCCCCTAGCAAGGTAGAGAGTGCTCTCTACATTATAATAGAACCCGGGAGGAGGTACACTACCTACACCTATTGAACCAAGGTGAAACCTTTACACCTTTGTGTGGGACTAGCATAAGTGACCCACGTACTAATGCCTCCAAAATTGTTTTGATATTAAATGTCATATGATAGATTTCATATGCGGGGCTGGGTCCCTTGCCTAAAATGAACACCCATAAATATTTTCCTGTATTATTTTATTTAACTCAGTAATTTCTCCAGCACATAGCTGACGTGGAACTCTTGACTATTTAGTGAAACTCAGGGATTAAGTACTTTTATAATAGATAACGGCAGGGCCGATGAAATAAGAAGGCAGTTTATATTTAAAAATGTTAGACATGGTGGTTACCTCGAGAAGCATTTCGATGGAAGAATTATGGTGAGAAATGGGAATACCGATCTCCTCTAATCAGTGAGATGATGCAGCAAGGCCTCACACCAATTCAGTTTATCCCAGGGCAAGAGACTTGCGTATGACCCTTTTATTAATTCAAGAACATGGTTTTCAGTTAGAAATCAACAAGTCCATGAAGCTCTACTGCCGCTGCAGTGTCTAAGTGCTCTGAAAAGGAAATTTACTGCCAAAATCTAGTTTCTGTGGGATGAAAAACCTCCGTGCCATCACATGTTTGCTTTCTTTCCGTGGAAGAAAAACGCCCAAATGGAAATTCCCACTTGCAGTCATTTTATTGTGGGAGCACGGCCGCCAACCCCCAAGGCGTCCAAAATTTTAAAATCCTCATTAGACTGGTTCCATGCTCATACTAGAAGCCTTCGAATAAACAATCTCATAGCACATGCAATTTGGATGCTTATTCCATGTCCTTTGCCAATGAGGAATCTCCAAAACTACATCCTTTTTAGGATGGAATATCCAATTGCAGTGGGCCATGATTGAATTCCTTTCCTTCTTAAGATACAATATCCGCATCATGCCACTAGCCATCATGGATGTATGTAAATGCAGACGAGTTGGTATGGCGGTGTGCGTGGGCATTTGATGAGCGTAATGTGAGGTTACTGGTGGCAAAATATATTAGTATTTGACCGACCACACGCAAAGCAGAAAGCAGTAGTTCTTTTGGGTATTCTAATTGCTTGGTGTTTTGTCAATTCCAGGCCACTTACCTTGGATTGAAAACGAGATTTTGTCTTTGGAGGTTTTTCTCTTGTCCCCTTTACACTTATCTGCAGAAGTAAGAGGCCATCATTGAGTCTGCAGCCATCCAATGGAAGTGGAGTAAGCGCGAGTGGCCACTCTCTCTCTCTGAAGTAAGCATTGAGGGACAAACAGAGCTATAAAAATTCAATGACATTTGAGGGCCACTAACTGAGGGAGTCAAGTGCTATCATGAAACGTCAATTATTCTTTATTATTCTAATTAATTGACATTAAATCTATAGAGAGGTACCTACGTAAAACAAAAAAAATAAAAAATACACAAAACACTTCCAATATAAAATGCCCCTCCTGAATCTATAGTGTGCATTCACTCCCAGTTATAAAATGGTGTGAGTCGACGTGAAAATCTAAGATGCGCATGCATTTACTTCCAGTTATTAAATGGTGTGAGTTGACGTGAAAATCTAAGATGCGTAGCGGCCAAAATGCAGCCCCAAGTAGAAGATAGCCGTGGAAGCCCATTCCTTGGGCAGTCTTCTGCTGGACATTAGTCCATGTTACATTGAATGAAAATGCAGAATTTATGTTAGTTGATTCTAATTAATTATGAGTTAAAATAAAATTTCCTTGACAAGTGTCATGACATTACCTCCATAAACAGATTTCTTATATAATTTATATGATATAAGAATATAGATTTTTTAAAAATAGTCTTGTTATCAGAGCTAGACCCTAGCTCATTTAGTGTTGTTCCATCTTCTTTCTATTATGTCCATGTCTTAAATTTTTTTGTTTGTTTGTATTGACGGGCTTGACTGTCAGTCCCACACTACTTTACTTAAAGGCTTAAAATATATCTAGATTATATGTCTGTAAAAAAGCCCTTTAAATTGGCTGATTATTTTGGGTGGAATGGGCCTATTTAATATGATATCAGAGTTCCATCACGCACAAGTTTTAGAAATGAGCTTTGTGCTTTTTCGCCTACGATCTATATGTAATAAGAAGAACAAATTATACAGATTTGACATCTACACATGATACTGTTTTGTTGACTGGGTGGCAGATGCAACCCTTAGTTTGTGGCATCCAATATTTGTTTGTTTAATTAGACAAATGAATGTTCTCCTCATCTCTTGCAAAATTGGAAAATGAGCCCATTATATTACTAGATTTAAGAATCAAGAGGCATGATGTGGTCCGTCAAGATCCATGAATTGCAGAGATCCGACGAAGTTCCCTTTTCTTAGTATTTCCCCTCCATGGAAAATGGAGCTGATCACACCTCATTTGCGGACTGAGGACCGCAAGCAGACAGTACTGTCGTGGTGGTAAAAGTCCTTGAACTCCGGAGCAAGCAACACTTGCCATGCGATGGCAGCAATCCCTCACTGAAGCTTGGAGTCATCCTTCCAATCGCCCGTGCTAGCATCCAACGCTGCTTCTTTAACACTTCCCACATTCCGGTGCTTTCTCCAGAAGCGTCTTCCCTTCATGTATGTGACTTCTTATGTCATGAACTCAGAGAATTGAGGCTGATGAATATCTCATCTGCAATCTGAGTGGGCATCACGTGGATGGTCTTAAATGCATGGATATTGCTGCTCCCTTACTCAGGTCACCCATGTTGCATTCACGTATGCTGATCATCTCAGTGCAGCCACGCATGCTATTTTTCAAGCCTTCCTAACATCTCTATTCGGAAACATGGATGATATTCACCACCCAAAAAATCCCCAAAACGGGTGCTCTTTAGTCATCCATTTCCCTTTACTTACAATCTCAAAACACTTTCAAGCTGGGTTTGTGTTTGTTGTGTCATGAATTTTCGGGATTTGCAGACATTTTTCATTTGTTTTGTTACATGTTTGGTTAAAAAAACTTTCACGTAAGGTGGAGTAAATGCGTTTGTGCCTTGCTACAAAATTGCGGCACACTCACATGTAATGCCTCATGTTAGGCTACTGACGCATTTTATACTTGTCCAAACACCGTGCAAGACGGCAGGAGATTTTGATGCTCTGGCACGGTCTGCAGCTCACACGGATGCACTCAAACAGGCACGGGTCCGACTTCATCCGACGATGGCTAATTTCCTAAAGGTTGCAAGAAGCAAAAAGGTAGAAGGACAATTAATAGTCCAAAATCAGAAGGGGACAGAATAATTAATGTCCATCAATTAATTAGTGCTTACTCCAATTTGCTTTTTGTGCCCATGGGTAATGGATCATGAAATTTAAAAGGGTTTGCATCGATTTACATGTGTGGCACGTGTACAAAATTGACGGCATGAAATACATGTCTAGCGAGGTGGAGTGAGCCTTTTATTTATTGATTCTCTTACTTGTGGATTAATTCCTCCGCCCCACCAATATCCAATGTTGTTCCCACGATAATACATGAAAGTAAGTGCACTTTCCGGATATTCTGCCCACGCATGTGACTACTTGGCACCTATCCGGTGGCACTAAGAAGGATAGATCATAAGACCCAGATGAGGGCTAGTTATTAGTTTTGAGACAGGCCATCCTTATTAAGTGCCAAAATAATTAAGATAATTATCTAACTATATATCCTTGGTTAGGGTCTTTTGATCGTTTACATTTATTTCACGAGGTGATTGTTAGATGGAAAAGATTGAAATAAAAGAAAATTAATGAAGATGATGTTAATAGCACTGGAATGATAGGATGATGTTAGTTATAAAGTAAATAGATTAAATTTAAATTTGATGAGAATAATCGTTATAAATACAAATAATAATAAGAAAAAAATAAAATTATTATAATGATTATATGTTAAATTAACCTTTAAAAATAAGATATTCCTGTAGAATTTTTCCTTTCCAATGGAATAACCCAATCACCAAAGAATTTGTTCTCTTAATGTATAGTTTTAGAATTGTAAAAATAACATTAGCTTTTTAGAGGGGCAGGAATGTCAAAATATCTGTTCATGGGGGACATTGACACTACGGATATATTCAATGGCTTGCCTGTATGCCATCCATGCGCACTTTGGAAGAAAAGAAAACTCTTTTAGGCACTAAAATAATTGAAAAACTACTGAAATGCTTTTAGCTCGGCTAATTTCAAGTCTTCCCACTTAGGAGTGAACCTTGTCTGTCAACCTTAAGTCCAACGGATTGAGATTTGGGTATTTGACTTTCAATGTCTTTCTATAAAAAATAAATGTTATTCAGCTTTGCATCAATTTCTTACAATAAGAATCGCTTGATGACATCACAATAGTGAAAACCCTCCACTCACATCATTAGCCACTATTTATTGTCTCCGTCGTCTTTCTACTCTTTCGTTTTCTAGTGTTGTTGGTTTATGGAGAGAAAACACAAGTTTATCTACGTATAATTTAGGCTGTAAGTTGGTCATGGGTTGTAGAAAGAGTAGTGCTACACTTTATCTTTATATACATAACACTTCCGCGAGCAAACTTTTTTAATTAAAGGGTGAAAGGAAGATGCATGCATGCACTCAATGAACGCTTTCTCCATGGGATTGGCAATGGCTAACCATGTATGCACATGTGTTATCTATGGGTTTTTAATCAAATTCAAAGAATCCAATGTTTGTGTACTGCAAATGAGAGAGAAAGCTTTTCTAGAGTTTTGGATGACAAGGATAGTAGTCTCTTCCTCTAATGTCCAGTGTAAGGAAATAAAGAAAGGCGTCCTCATAAGTGTCGTTTCCAAAACCAACGACAAAAACGTCAGCCTCTTTCCCGGGAAATTATCGTTGGATGTGATTTCACATCCAACAACTTGGATTGCTTCCTTGATTCTAGTAGTGGGAAGACAGGGAGAGAAGTCTATTGACAAAAAATATGTATATGCACTTTATCAGAATCGGACTGGATTGATGGTGTGTCTGAGTTCATGGTCCGACCGGTTTGGTCGGATCAACCAGATGATGTTATTTTAATTATAAAAAATAATAATAAATAATTTTAAAAAATCTAAAACATTGATATTAATATAAATATATAGATATTTTTATAGTACTATATTACTTTAATTTATTCTTTTATTTTATTAAAAATATTAAAATAAAAAATTCCTACCATCATATCGAACTTTGCTAGACCGGACCGGTCAACTGATTGGTTGCAGTTGAACTGGTTCAACCGGCAGGTCCAGGTCCAGTCCTATTTTGATAACACTCCAGCATATGCTTCTGCTGCGGTAGTTAGGTGAAGAAACGCATGTCAGTTTTCATATTTTACAACTTGTTCCAATTCCTCAGGGTTACCATCTCATTGCTGTGATTATTGGTCTGTCTGTGCATGCAGTGAAGCAATCAACCAAACCAATATCTTCTAGTTATATGCTTAATGCAGTCATTTTCAAATGTTTTCAATGAAAAAGCAACCATGATTGACATAGTCATTATTTTGAAACACAAGTATAAGAGTAAAAGGTTTATATTTTTGGAATTAAATATGTAATTTGATTCTGTTTGTTTAAATTTTACTATTTTAAAATTTTAAAAAATCGAACATGTCGAATTAATTAGACCAAATGGTTGAACCAGTTGAACTGAGAATTGACTGCTGGTCTTTTTAAAATATTTATCTATAGCATATTACTTTTAGTTTATCAAAAACATTTTACTGGAAAGCTTATAAGAAATAACTTCATTTGTAGAGCAAACCTGACATGGGAGAGCAACAAGGTCTCCTCAATTTCTAAACCACCTTAGCATTCTAAGGCCTACCGCTATGGGAAGGTGCTGTTGATCGCTGGCAGACCGTGAATGGATACATCAGGATCTTCTACTATTCTTTGTAGGTGTTCTTTGTCTAATTATTGGCCTCGCATGCAAGGGAAGGAAGCAATGAGAGAGTCTTCGTCAATAAAGTGAATAAATCTTTTGGGCCAATTAAGGGATGCTTTTTATGACATGATTGTTGGTTTGAGTTGCACCACAAGTTCCAAATATCTCGCCAATTCGAAAATTATAGTCTTGGTCAGCATTCCATGGGATAAAGATATGCTCAAAGTATGAATGGTTGCGATTGTTTCATGAAGGAATTTTTTTCCTTTCTACGGGGCTCTATCAATGCATATCTATTCACGGTGAGGCAGCACATGTCATTATTCGGGCCGCCTAGCCCTAGAAGGCCCTATCGACATGCATGCAGACAAGAAGCTAAGCTGTCAATTAGGTGGATGTAGATAACACTAGTGGTTGAACTGGTCAAGTCTTCGGTTTATGGTCCAATAATTAGTTTGATCGTCCGGTTCAATTGGTTGAACCGGTTTTTTTTGAAAAACAATAAAAAAACAATACAATATAATTTTGAAAAATCTAAACAACATATATTAATCCAAATATATAGATGTTTTATATAATAATATACTATTTTGATTCATCATTTTATTTTATTAGTAATATTAAAATAACAAAAAATTTACTATTGAAACAAACCATACTAGATCGGACCAGTTAATTGACTGGCTAGTTCGATCCAATTTTAATAACAATGGATAGTACACATCATTATTTAGGGTGTGTTTGGATAGGCTATGTTCGATGCAGAGTGCATTAGAAAGATAAATTTATAATATATGCTGATATCATAAGAATAAACATGTGCGTATGTACATGTATAATGTATGGATAATATCACAACAAAGGGGAGGGGGGTGTGGAGGTTGCATTTGGCATAGTCATATAAGCTCTTCTTTAGGTGAGGTTAGAACGGATCCTGAGTCCTGTGATGCTATTTAAATCTACTGGATACCATCCTAGGATAAATCCCACGTCCCCAGATGTCTTTAATTTTCATATTTTTTTTGTGCGTTCTCTTTCAAATGGCCATTTCCAATGAACCCTCTTAGTTGTCATTCCTTATTTAAGAGAAATGATTGAAATCAAATGTTGTTTTGGATGACCGATTAGAACCATTTAGTCACCTTGATATATAATCCAATAAAATCCAACCCTAATAAAAAAAACTTCTATGGACCACAAGATTGAATTTTTTTAAACTAAATAATCACTCATTAAAGATTCTCTAATTGCTTGAGGCCAAATTTTCATTCAACAAGATTTTTGAGATTATCGTTAAATATTTTAAGATAAATATAATGATGGGCGTAAACCCTGCTAAAAACATTAATGCGAGTCATACTTGTTGCTAAAAACAATCCACTGTTTTGAATATCGAAATGCAATGTTTACATAGGGATTGATCATGTGTAATGTTCTAATATAATATCAAAGCTAATGAAATTTACAAGATATATATATATATATATTAAAAAAGTAAGATCAGTAGCAAAAAAGAAAAATATAGCTGTGAAAAGTTAAAATTTTAATAAATGTCGTGTGAGTTGGGAGGGGAAATGAATTTGGGAGTAGAGCATGGACATCTTCAGATGCAGACAGATGACAGATGTCGCCTCGTTCAAATGCAACTGCTGCTGTGCGAAAACAATGCAACCCACCCAAAACATGGATCCTGCCTTTTCCTTTCGGTTGGTTGCATGTCATCCATCCACCTAGGAAAGAAGGACAGACCGTATGGTGGCGTACAATGGCTGCACGGGAATGACGATCGAATTTGCATCGGGGAGCCCACTCCATTTTGGCCATTGATGAAACTGAAAAGACATCGTACACCCATCCAATCCAAAGCATACTGCTCAAACTGGTAATTATCGCTTTTATTGCTTTCCTGGGTTTCGTGTTTCACGCAATTGAGTGCGACTTCTGCACGTGAAGAAATTCACCGGACACGACTCAATCCGTGCAATTTAAAGTCTAGTGAGGGAAATGATTCCCTGACTCCACAAAAATGTAAAGTCTAGCAAATTCAAAATCATTTTCAGTAGGAGCGTACATCGAACGTGGAAGGTGAGAATTGTAATAGATGGAGTGCCTCGATACAACCGGTCCGTTTTCAATGAAAAATAAAGATTTGATGAGATTTAATTTGTTTATTATATCATCGATGTTATTTTATATAAAATTCTTGAAATCAGTTATATTAGGTCTTCCATTGTTGATATCATTTAATTTTTTAATGGCTACATGTTCAAGCCCAAATATTTTTATTTTTTTAACACATATAAGCTTCCCATCAATATATTTTTTGCATTATAAATATTTTTATATTAAATAATATTATAGATAAATTAGATTTACTAAACTAGCACTATTTTTTATTGAAAATGGACCAATTGCATGTGATTGGTTTCCATATATATATATATATATTTATTATTAAGTTAATTTTATATGATTAAATAAAATCTACTTTGACTATCATACTTAGAATTATCATTTTAGTTAAAATATATGCAATCATTTTGATTAGAGGTCTATGCGGGTTATACCATTTTAAAATATATAAAAATATAAATGAAATATAAAAAATACTTATATCAATTTATGTATATGATGGAATGTCACAGGATTTTGTAAGATTATGAACTAATATAAAATGAAGGCTTTCAAGGGCATGAATGCATGATCATATTCTTGTGATTCCTAGAAAAATTAAAAAATTTTAAATAATGGATATTAGGTCTCAAGTGATGCTAATATTAGGGCCACTTAAGTATTTAATTTAGATAATTTTTGAATTACTAAATAAATAAATGATGTTAAGTAAGATGGAAGGATTGAACTTTATTTAATTATTTATAATGATAAAAAAGAAAATATTTTTTTAAAATTTCAAAGAAATCATTCCTTTGAATTATTTTCCATATACATACATGTTAAGTTAGGGTTGAGAGCACAAGAAATCAATCAATCACTCATAAAACACAACAAATTAATATAATTTGGCTTTACAACCTACTTTATTAGAGCAAAGAGTATTTTTTTTATCTCAAGAAAAATAATTACATCTACTCTCTCAAGGACAAAATCATCTCTTACATAGATTTTCTTTCCATGTCTTTATATTTATAACCATGTATAAGATAAGCTTTTATAGACTCATCACTTACTAAGTGCGTAGAATGCTAGACATACAAGCCTAACAAAATATACTTTCAAATACTTTTAAGACTTGCAACATGGAACCGAATGGAAGGAAATTTTTGCATGAAAATTCTATTTTCCAAGTGTTGATTTGCTATATACTTTCCATAATGCATTCCATATCAACTATACCTGAAATTGATTACATCATTATAAAACTGTTATCCACATAGGTGGAGGAGAAGTTATTTTGATAAGACATTTATTTATCTAATTAATTTTATTTTTATTTTTTTCAAAATGAAATTTTACTTTTTATTGTTAATCTTACATCTTTTAAAATTTTATCTATGATACTTTTATTTATTATTTCGTTCATATTTGGCATCATTTTCTCCCATTTGTTGAGTAATGGTTACATTTTCCTATGCAATCTCCTAACTCCATTTCAATTCAAATTCACTTAACAATCGTAACCCACATTTTATGAACCATTGATTGGATAAGAGCGGGTTGGACATGTGTGGAAATTCAACGGCCAGATCAAAGTGAATATAAGCCAATGGAGGAGCGATGATGACGATGAACGGTGAAGATGCCTCTAGGAATTGAGACACGGAAACGCTTAGCTTTCCGGACTCTGTGGAGAAAGCCAATCTCCATGGATCGACCTCAGCCAATTTTAAAACGTGGACGGAAGACTCCAATACCAGGGGAGTGAAACTTCCAAGGTCATATTCAGTACCTAACTTCCACTAACCGAATGAAAACCGTCGTGGGCATGTTTGTAATTTCAGGCTCTTTCCTTTTCTATAGCACTGCATCTTCTCCACCTCGCTGACTGGCTCTGGGTCGGCTCAATTCAGACTCTGCCATCATTTGAATCATTGGGAGCACAAACCCAAATTGCCCCAAATGCAATTTGGGTCTCTACTCCAGTGGGAAATGACTCAGCTGCATAAGCAGTTCTTGCACTCAGCGTATTTTGTATTTTTCGTTTGGTTGGGTGGAAAGACAAAATGAAAGCAAACGAAGAGAAAACTAGGTCAATATAGAATGACGTAAATTAAAAGGTAAATAAAAATAAAATAGATTTTTGATGGGAAAGAAAAATGATGATTAAACAAGTAAAATTGTTAACATAATTAGTGGTAGTTTAAATTTACAATTTCTTTTCATTTCTTTCTCTTCTCGCACCCCAAACAGCCGGATGCTTAGGAAAACCTCACTTTCTTCCTGTTATGCCCCTCCATCCTGGTTGCTGAGTAGAGGTCACATTAGCTGTGTAAGCGGCTGTTCATTTTTGATACTGAACAGAGGGCGCATTAGTTGTGTGGGCGGCTTCGGATTTTCAATCCTCTTCCATGTGGGGGCCTAATTACCATGGCAGGATGCAGAAGAGGTGTATGGTGAAGTGGACGTCGCTGTCCTCTGGTCGTTAGTATTCTTATTGGGCGTTGATCATTTCGGTTGATTTGGTTGAGATGATGCAGAGCGGCTGTTTAAGCAACCTTTTTGTTGACCTAGAATAGCTTGATTCCACATGTTGCCTACGAGTGATGTGTTTTTCATGGTGAGGAGTGAGGACAGTGGTTGTACGGCTGTTATTGAGTCAATAGTACAGTTGATCAAATACCAAGTTGCAGGTTGAAATCTGCCATTGTACTGCAACTAAAGGCTGTGATACAAGTGAACATTTGGATCTTGGAGACATTGTGTAAATCGGTTTTGGTAGCTACTCGATGTGCTTGTTGGTAAGAATGGAAATTCTCCCAAACAATTAAAGAACTGAAGCAGTCATTTGAGAGGAAAAAGGAGCTATTATTTTTATTATCTTTATACAAGCAGGAGGAAGAACATGTCTGAAAGGTCATATCTTCCCATGGGCATACATTCATCCTTAACATACAACATATGTACCATCCATTCACATAAGGGAAAAGAATTACTGAAAAACCAGCTGAGCTCAAATGTACAAGCTACAAGCTGGTCTTTCTGATCACACTCAAAATTATGAAACCCATCTGCAACCTCATCTAATTTTCCTTTTTCTTTATATATCATCAAGGGGAGATTCCGGGGATGTACACTGAATCATCCCTCTGGCATAATCTCCCCTCTGACCAAAATTTCAAGGGCCCAAGAAGAAGAAGATGAGTCTGATAACCAGACTCCTGGGCCCATTTTGAAATCCTAGGCCTGATTGGCCAAGTCCTTGGAGCTGATGAAAGTCCCATGAAAACCATATGGGACTCTTGATGGCAACTTGACAGATGCTTCCAGCGTCATATCCATGGCATTCAGGATCAGCAGCTCTGATCTCGATGTCTTCTCGTCGTGCATGAATGTCAGCACATACCCATCATCTTCCCGTCCTGAAGAAGGGTCTCTGGCGACAAAGTAAGGCTCCCCACCATAGCATTTGTCCCCGTAGATGAACTTCCTCACTTCTCCGGTCGAGAGGTCGACCTTGGCGAATCCAGAAACCCTCGGCCATGGCTCTGCTATTGCGAGGTAGGCGAATTGGGTCTTCCGGCCTAGCTTGTTGCGGTTCACCATGCCTGCTTCCAAGTTCAATTGCTTTGATGGATGGATGATTGGGCGCCGGGTAGACTCGCCTGTTTTGAGATTGAGACGAATTTCTGACAAGACACTCTTCAGGCTCTCCTCGCATTCGTTGAAGATCGAGTCGGCTGGTGTCATGCACGAGCCAATGACGACGACCTCGTCGGTGGCCGGCTCTTCCCATGCGTTCCAGAGGTGGAAGCAGAAGCAGTCAGGGACATCGACCCACCTAATGCCACAGGCGTCCGTAGCATTCTTAGGGAGAATTCCGAATCGGGCGGTCTTGTTCCTGTCGTAGATGACAGGAGAGCCGCCGCGGATCATTTCCTGGAGTTTGAACACCACTTGCTGATCGGGAATCACGACGAAATTCTCCGTAATTGCGAAGTCGTGCATCATGGTAGGCTGGTCGACTGGAATCTCGACGTCCGGAGATTTGGTGCCATCGGAATTGAAGCGGAAGTACTTGAGGTAAGGCTTGCGGATGACATCGTAGCTTAGTGCGAAGAGCTCGCCAGAGACTGGGTCGATCTTGGGGTGGGCGATCATGGCGGAATCAAGCTGCCCATTGAAGTCATGGCGACCAACTGTCTCGAGATCACCGGATGAAGTGATGCGAACATGGTAAGGTAGATCATCCTCTGACATGGCCAGGAGGCGGCCATTGAAGTAGACAAGGCCGGCGTTGGCGACCCCAGTGCCGCGAGTGCTGTCGACTAGGCCGAAGACGCCGCGGGCAATGAAGAGGAGGAGCCGAGCAATGCCGGAGTGTCCATGTAACTCGCCAATTGCCTTGGGGAAAATGGGCCGACCGAGCTCGCGTTCTTGGGCAAGGCGGCTTGTTTCGGTGAATCGGCAGGCATAGCTGGCGAAGCCATTTCGGAGGCGGACGCAGTGCACCATGCCATCGCCATCGAACAGGTGGTGGCCTGCTGATGGCTCGAACAGGGGATTCGCTCCGTTGCGCACGTAGATGCCGCTGAGGCAGCGAGGGATTTGACCAAAAACAGGGAGGTTGTGGTCAACAGGGTGTTCGTCAACGGGAGCGAAGTTGCCGGATATCTGGACGGCCGGATCAGCTGTCTTGGGCAGAGGATGCTGGCTCTCCAGGACGCCGGAGATGATCGACTCCTCGACGGAGTCGAGTGCCATGGCAGCAGCACGCTGGAGGAAGTTCCACTTGGGCCAGCTGCTCTCCTCGCGGTGGCTCCGACGCAAGGCCTCTCTGGTCTGTTCTTTTCGTGGGGATGTCTCTCTCTTCGGCTTGATAGAAGGTTGTGGGAAGCAGAGAGTCTCTTCTATAAAGATGGATTGCTTAAAGGGCTTCGGGACAGACAGAATTTGAGGGGTATGCAAGGAGCAATAGATTCTAGGGGAAGTGGGATTTAGCTTGCTGGGCCTTTTGGGACGGCTGAGATTGAAAGGTGTAGGTGGGGAGTAAGGTTTCTGGGGCAACTTGGAAGTTAGGACCGATTGACGCGAGTTACTGGGAATGGTAGCCATGGAGTTGTATTCTTTGCAGACAAACAACAAGAAAATTAGAGCTGAGAATATGTGCAGTGGGGAGAAGGGTAATTTAGAGAGTGAAGTTTGATTGGAGCTCTGATAGCAAAGAAGATGGAAAGATGGATGGAGGGAGTTGGGAAGGTGATGGGGAATTAAGGTATTTATAGGAAGGCGGATCGTCGGACAAGTAAAGAAATGTTTGTGGAGGTCCACCTCAACATCTAAGAGAAGAGACACGTGGTGGTCTTTGGAAATGCAGTGGACATTGACATGGTTCAAATGATTTCCTTAAAAAAAATGCTAGGGAGGAAGGGTGGGAGGTGCTTGGTTAGGTGACACGACTCCCACACTTGCAAAATCCCAATTAAGAGAGAGAGAGAGAGAGAGAGAGAGAGAGAGAGAGAGAGAGAGGGAGAGAGAGGGACATGGTATTCCCCAGGTTCACTGCTCGAGTGCGGGTGGGAGAGGATCTGGGATATGGTATTCCCCAGGTTCACTGCTCGAGTGCGGGTGGGAGAGGATCTGGGATATGGTATTCCCCACGTTCACTGCTCGAGTGCCGGTGGGAGAGTGTCCCTTGCCCATCATTAGTTCATTTCTTCCCCCGTTGTGCTTCCTGCCTGACCCCACCATTTGGAAGTCTATGCACCGTCCCCTTTCACATCAATCATCTCTTTTTCACCCAATCGCTCTCCTTTTGGAAAATGTTCTTCTCCGCCTCAGAAGATGTATAGTATCCACGAATCATTGGGCTGCATAGTTGGGACCATGATTCAACCATTTTTCCGCCGTCGATTTCAGGCACCCATTGTTGATGGGGGCTTTGCCTCATCACTTCATGGATGTTGGTGGTCCATACCAGCATTAGAAAGGGCTATGATGCATTGATTTTAAAATGCGCTTTGCCTCATCACTTCGTGGATGTTGGTGGTCCATACCAGCATTAGAAAGGGCTATGATGCATTGATTTTAAAATGCGTTTTTCTTTCTTTATTACAGTTGGGCCCCATATTCGGTGAAATAACCATGCCCACCTCAGTGATTTATTACAAGCACATGTCCTCCGTCGCATGTACATGGTCCACCCTCGCTATTTGCTGATATATAGCAGCCATGATAAGAAAATAAATACTTTTCCAGTGGCAGAGAATCACTCTCGGTACAGAGCTTTAATCAACATGCCAGCTGGAGATCTAATATTCAAACACATGCAACCCAAATCAATACAACCTTGGAAATTGATGGAGGTTGATTTATGGGGCTGCAGCCTGTAGAACCATCAGAGATGCACGTCTCACTAATCAAAACCAGAGCTGTATAGAAAAGAGCTCCACGGCAAGGGCTGTAATGGATTGCGGCATTAACCAAAATGTGCTCGTTTTCAAGCATCTACCAAAGCCAGAATGCTTCTTCAACCTCTTTTCTTCCGCTTAATATGGGTGTTCTCTGCTTAATAGCTAGTCATTATTAAGCTGGATTTCTTGAGAAGTGATTCTTTTGTCTCTGCTGGTTGTTTCCTTGGCCATGGGGGTCCAATCTCAGGTGTTTGTTCCATGCATATCTGATCAGAACTTTAAAAAAGGATCTTCCATTGAGCATTTGTCAGCTGCTGATCAAATGGCTATGATCTACTAATCAAGCAGTTATCAAGAGGCAATTGAAATAAGTTTTGGATCGATGGGATTGGTTCTCCATGCCTATGTTCTTGAATCAAAGTGAGTTCTGACTATGAGAGAGATTGTGGCAAAATGTGGGGAAGGTAATAAACACATGATCAGACCATTCTTCACAAATAATTCAAATTATCGTTCTGCTGTGCATTTTTTAATGGCAGGGATTATCTCTGGGAATTGATTCATGAGATGACTCCAAGCAATGGACCAATAAAGATCCACAATCAGTCGATTCCTTTTCTGCCGTAAGTGATTCAGATCACATACTTCGTGGCCCAGTGATCAAATGTACATCAAATCGACCTGATACTTCCCTTTCCCCAAATGATCCATGCTTGGTCATACCGTAGTACAAAGTGATCTTTGAGAAAACATGTAATCAAAAGTTGAAGCCTTCCCATTTAGATGGGCCATATGCATGATTCTCATGTATAATCTTTATATCCATTTGTAGTCACTGACTGAATTTTCTTTTGGCTGTGTTTGGATACATTGGAAAGCCTCTTAGGAATCCGAAGGGTATTAAAACCCCACTTTTATCTCTTACAGGGAATTTACTCATCTCCAATCATTTTATCTTGATATTGTGATTGTTTATACTCTTAATCATTGTTTTTATTTTTTAATCTGAAAAGTCTATTTATGTTATATTTTTTATTAGATAAATGACTAATATTATCCTGCATCCTATTAATACAACTCTAGGCGAACTCAATCCCAAATACTTGTTGTTGAGGGGAGGAAATCTAGGGCTGACCCCTAACACACAATGGATCCTAACATTTACTAATTTAACTATATTAATTAATCCTAAGTCTCTTTTATATTAATTTACTTTTCCATTCATTTGCCTTTTATATCATTCAAACACAAATATATTTGTTTCACAGCAAATGATGTAAAAGACTCAAAAATTCAAAAGGGGTGTGGTAAAGCCTTTTTATTTATTTATTTTTAAATCATCTATTAAATTGACATCATCATCTTTTATACCTTAAACCACTGATGTCATTGCCATTCTTTTATCCCTACCCTGCAAATCCCACTTTGCCATCTTACACTTATTTTATATCTCACCAAACGCACCTTATGCAAAAAGATACAGGCGGACGTGTAAATATGGACAGTCTGGATGTACCCCAGACTTCCAGACTATTTACATGTACTGTGCAGCAGCAGTCTCCCAAGGTGAACGTCCGAGGCCATGCGCTTCACATGGAAGAAGACACCGATCTTGTCCTTCTCAGTCCAAGTCAGAGACTGGAAATTCGTCACTGCCAAACGAAGCCTAAAACATGGCAATCCTCCATTGCATCGTTCAACCCCAATCGAATGACTCCAAAGCATCTTCTGCAAGACGAAAGCTTTCTTGAGGCGTAGGCGTTGCTTTCGCCCTTTTATTTTTGCCATTGGCAATGTTCGAATGTGCCAAATCCAAACCTCAGGGCTGATTGGTTGCTCGCCATGGTAAGCGACCACTTGGAACAGGAAGACACTAGTGATGTGCACGAAAAACTCTTCTACATGTTGGTTTTCGTTTTCAGTCAATGCCAATAGTTTATTAATTAAGAAATTTGTAAAGAAGGTTGAAGAAGGGTGTGTGGCTGGAATGGTGACTTCAGACTGCCTACCCTTTGCAGGAGAGGGCGACGCTTCCTTTTAATTGCTGGTTTGCTGCGCGGAAACAGTGAGCTTTTCTTTTCTTTAATGTTATGTATTTTGTAGAATTGCAAACCCCTCAATGTAGGCATTAAGGAGTGTTTTTATTTTTAATTTTTTTATGTATAATATATTGAATACAATAGATTTCATTTTTTAATTTTTTTATGCTCTAAGGATTTATTGGAAATCTTAAAAGGAGATGGAAATAAGTAAAAAAAAAAAAAAGAAAGTAAAAGGAATAGAGAAACTGATATCACAGACAGGATGTAATGATTGGAAAGAAGTAAATAAAGATAGAATCAGTAAAGTTTTGGATGAAAATATAAAAATAAAAAATAAAAAATATTGATAATAATAAAAAATAAGATTCTTAATTAGGATACACAGGCGAATATTTGGAAAAAGAAAAAAGAAATTCCCATCCTTTTTTTAGTTAAAACACATCCCCGGCGTAAAAGGAAATTAAACTTTTTAATCATCAAACATATCCTTTAGGGTGAAAATCTCATGATAGTTTTTACTTATTGTACAACTAAATAAATAAATATGTCAAATCAAATTACCCATGCCGAATTATAACACAACCCTTCACTTTACATGTATACAAACAGACCCTACACAAATAATTCCAATCAAAGGGCATGCTATTCTTGATTTGGGACAGTTGACAGGTTTTAGTGGCAACAAAAAAAAAAACAACCTATGAGTGCCATGCTTCCAGTTTCATTGGATCATAATCCATTTGCCATCACTGGCCTGAATAACAAAAATAGGTGTGCCTGGGGGTAAGAGAAAGATAAAGAGATAAGATGAATAATTAAATTGGGAGGCTCCCAACAACCAATCACAAACTAACAAACGTATCCCCCTCTTCCTTTTTTATTTTCAAAGATCATGTGGGTCATTGTGTCATGGATGACTCTGTACTGTCTAACACAGATTTTAGGGCCTTTTAATATTTGAGCAATGGAATGATGATGACGACGGTGAGACCCTTTTCAACTGTGGCCGTTGAATGGCGTCAAAACAGCAATTCTGGTGGTGTTCTCCAATTCGTCCACTTGTTAAGGTTAATTAAACAAATACATAAAGAATTAAGAGTCAGGTGTGGGCTATGCCTGAGTTATACCCAGCATATGCATATCAGAAATAGTAGTAGACCCACCCATTATCACATTAATGTTCAGATGTACAGTTCCAGGTTCCTACGCATGCCATTTGTCCCATAAAAGATGGCTCATGGCTCATGGGTCCTCCATTTTTGGATTAAATTCCCATCATGTGCAACTTCTAAAGGAAAAGTCACTAAAGTGGGAAAAAGAAAAAATTGAAAAAAAACAGAAGAAGAAGAAATTTTTTTATGTCAACGAAGTGCTCTTGGCATTATCATATGCTTTTATTTATCTCTTTATTTTTTTTTTGAGTTTTGGAATACGAACCTAATTAACATTTTTTTATTGTATCATCAATGATATGTGATGTGTTTCTTCAATAACCATGTAGACTGCATCTAGTCGCTAGCCCTCTTGATTAACTATTAGTTGTAACAAATGGCCTTTTAAAACATGTGTATAAGTAACCATCTCCACTGACTTTATTGAAAAGGAAAGGAAATTCAATGGACAATGATTGATTTGACATCTACTGACGACACTGACATACTTTTATTGCCATGACCTATCTTTAAAATCATTACGATGTATTTATTTTAATTTTATGTACTATCTGGTTTACATAATCCCTTGTATTACTAAATTAACTGCATTCCTTTTTAATACTTTCTAACCACTCAATTACCCGGCCCCTTAGGGGAAGGATGGGAGGACTATAAGCCTTGATATGTTTATGAAATAGCTCATGGTGTAAACAGCCTCATCTGTCTTTTAAACTTTTACCAATGCAATGTGCTCCGACAATGGCTAGCAGTGAACTAATGATTCAAATCAAAATTTCCTGTTTGGCAGAAGATGGATGAGAAAGACTTGCTTAAACATATGGAGTCGGACTAATGTTGTAGCAGCCATTCGGCCCATTCCATATGTGCTGATATGATGTCTAGGGTGAAATGTATAAAAGATAATGACAACCTGATCTATTAAATAACACCACCACCAAGTTCTAATACCAATTATAATCAAGTTAATCTTTCAAGGCGCACTAACAATGAAATGGATATGGTCATATCCCCTGAAAGAAGATGACATGCCAAGACAACTTGTCATTGATCCAGTTGAGGATAAGCTCATACTGCTTATCCATTGGGTCTAGTTTGGGGTTGATGGAAGTAGATAGTTTTTTCATCATCACAGAAAACTATTGTAGGGCAGGCAATATGTTGGTCACATGGCACGTCGGTAAGTGATATTCAGACTTCGGAGTAGTAAACATCTCTGCCGACCTAACATCGACACAGTCCAAGCTACTTGAATTTTGCTTCTAAATCAACGAAGATTTGGAACTTAGGATTGCATTACTGGGTGATAAAATGCTACCCTGGGGTTGTCGATTTGTTATAGGAGATTGACTGGAACTTTTCTGATTTACAATCCCAATTTTAGAGCTGTAATTAACATGTGATATTTGTTAAAAAGTTAACGAAACAGCTAGAAGATACACCTACCATTGATCAATTATTCAACGAATGAGTTTATCGCATCCTCCAAAAATTTTCTATTGATGTCCCAGCGGCGACAAAGAAAACTGTACTAGCCTGTTCACTGATGCACCATTTTCATACAAGGTCTACATGGGACTACTAATTCCAATCACGAGAGAAATATGGTTCACTGAATTTGGAATCTTTTATTTTTAAGTCATGTTATAGTTAAGGGTGCATTTTGATAATTAAGAATATTATTGTAAATGAAAATAAAGATGTAAATTATGTTAATAAAATAGGAGATAATGCTAGGCATAAAACCAACAAAGATGAAATGATAAAAAATAATGATTAAAAATTATAAATAATGATAAATGAGAAATAGGATTGTTATCACACATAGGGAAGTGAATTGCATATTTATTTATTATTTATGAGGCAAATGTATTTTCATTCAATTCCACCAAACTAGCATCTCAACAATAGGTTTCTCATTTGTTTAAGTCACATGAAGAGGTGATTGATTGGAAGACATAATTAAGATGCGGAAATCATTCATCATCTTGTAAGATTGCACTAGATGAGAGGAACCACATGCTTAGGCCTAAAAAAATTTAGCGATTAACATGGGGGCTAATCATATTTAGAGTATTGTTTGGGTCGTCCCCAAATGGAATGCTGATGCGACTCTTGAAAAGATCTTACCTAAAATCCTGTAAAACTAGAACAAAAGATTAGAGAACGTCGGGGGTGTCCTCGATGTGAACACTCCAATGCTCAAGTCAGTAAGAAACTTTCTAGAAATGATGAGATAGTAGCAAAAGTTTGTATTTCGAAACATATATTTGCGTGTATTTATAGTTGAGTGTGTGCCTACTTACTGAGTTGCCTAGACTCACGCATCCTTTTTTAAGTTTTTTTATTGACAGGTCAAACAAAGGATGTATGAGAGAGAGACTGAAGATCTTTGGATGAAATGATTATATATTGGGATTGGAATCCTATTTTGTATTGGTGTATAATTGTAATTCATAATGTAAGAGTTTAATTATAGTTTAAATAATTCAAAGGATTTATAAAGTAAAGTATTATCATATCTAGTAGATAATGTATAATATAATGACAGTATAATATGTTTCTCCTAGAGTGTAATGCCATCATGGTCTTATATAGGTCCTGAGAGGAGCCTATAAAGTTAGGGGTGTTGTATGGATGAATGAAGAAATTATTAAGTGTTTTAAATTCTGATTTATGAATTTTAATTAAAAAGTTGTATTATATTGAATGTTAAATATTGTACCTTAGGTGGACAACTTCATTTTTAAGGAAGACTCTGTCCGATTTTTTGAAAAAATTAGGTAAATTAGAAAGTGGTATCAGAGAAACCCACCATGAAAGTGAGAAAGTTTTTGTATAATTAGAGTGGATTTATAATATAAAATGAAGTAACGACCCTGAAGGGTAGGATGTTACAGTGTAGTATAGTGGAACTAGAAATTCTTCTTGGTCGGGCTGAAGCAGGACCGAGAACTTCTCCAGATTGAGTCGTAGAGGGACTGAAAACTCATTATGATCGGGCATAGTATAGCTAGACTGGGAACTCCTTCTAGTCGGATGCAGTATAGTAAGACTAAGAACTCCTCTCGGTTGGGTAGAAGCAGGACCGAAAACTACTCCTGGTCGGGCGTAGTATAGCGGGACCAAAAACTTCTCTCGGTCGGGCTAAAGTGAGACCAAGAACTCCTCCCAGTCGGGCTGTAGTGGGACTTGGAACTCTTTCTAGTCAGGTGTAGTATAGTAGGATCGAAAACTCTTCTTAGTTGGGCATAGTATAACGGGATTGAGAACTCCCAATTGGGCTTGAAACTTTTCTTGGTTTGACATAGTATAGCGGAATCAGGAACTTCTCTTAGTTGAGCCCAAACGGGACCAAGAACTCCTCCCGGTCAGGCCATAGCAGGACTGAGAACTCCTTTTGGTGTGGCATAGTATAGCGGGACTAAGAACTCCTCTCGATCGAGCCGAAGTGAAACCGAAAACTCCTTCCGGTTGGGCCATATCGGAATTAAAAACTCCTTCTGGTTGGGCATAGCACAGTGGGATTAGAAACTCTTTTGTTGAGCCGAAGTGGGATCGGGAACTTCTCCTAGTATGATATAGTATAGCGAGACCAAAAACTTCTCTTGGTTGAGTCGAAGTGGGGCCATAGTTGAATTATTTTGGTCTGGCATAGTATAGTGGGACAAAAAAAATTTCTCGGTTGGGCCAAAATGGGACTCCTCCTAGTCAGGCGTAATATAGTGGGACTAAGAACTCCTCTTGGTCGGGCCGAAGCAGGACCGAGAACTCTTCTCGATTAGGTGTAGTATAGTTGGATTAGAAACTCTTCTTGGTCGAACCAAAGCGGGACCAAGAACTCCACCCGGTTGGGCTGTGGAACTGGGAACTCTTCTCGGTTGGGCCAAAGTGGGATCAAGAAATCCTCCCAATTAGGCCGTAACAGAACCGAGAACTTCTACTAGTCAGGCATATAGTGGGACCAGGAACTCTTTCTGGTCAAACATATAGTGAGATAAAAAACTCGATAACCTTTGTTTAGGGGCTCCATTTGGTTCGGTACTACCAAATTAGTCTTCTTTACCTGTTCCAATTTTTATCAGGAAAAGCACCAGCAAAGTGAGGTAGCTTTAATAAAAAATTCTTTTGACTAACTCATGAGAATCTATTTACTATTTTATTAAACTAGTTGTACACCAATGTAAAAGGGTAAATGGAGGAGATTTTACTGATAATATATCCTTAAATTCCAAGTTCTTAGAATATATCTTTATGACAACATGTAATTTTAGAAATATCAGATCCGCCTTTTATAACGATTTGCAATTTTAGAAATATCGGATCCCTCGTTCATGGCAACCTTTAATTTTAGGACTACTAGATCGGATGCTATACGTGGGTCTGGTATTTTCATGCCACCCGCCTCTAAAAAGCTTGAAACTTACAACCTTCTTTTCTAACATATGAGCCAGCTTATACCATTCGAATTGGTGTAATAAGCATGCAAATAGCTTGCAAAATAAATCAAAAGATAGAAATAATCAAACAGATAAAGGAGACATCCTATTGGGGTTTTAAAACTATTGGTTGCATGTTCATGTCCATGCACTCATGGAATTAGAAAAATCACAACAATTGCATGAATCCTCAGGTGGTGTCATTGGGACCTTGCCATCATTACGTACCTTGGCTCAATCAAATTGTGAGGCAGTTGATTTCCTCTCTATCTTTGGAAATTTAAAAAAAAATGATCTCATGATATCTATCTTGGAATTCAAAAAAAATGCAAAAGCCATGTAGTCAACTCCCATGATTCCATAGTAATGCCCAACAGAGGGGTTGCTTTAGAGTGCTCTCAAGAAGACATGGTACCTAAACCGCACGCAGCAAGTGAATTGTGGACACGGTTGGCTGCTTGTCATCAAATGGAGCCACGAAAATAGACGTTGTGCGAATCAGTGGTTTAGCATTCTATTGGGAGGGGAAGCAGAAATGAAAGCTACGCATCATCAGCAACCTAGCCTCTAGTCGGTGGCCATGGGACCGGTCACTGCTCACAGTAAGAAAATTAAATTGCCAAAATTCGCAAGGGCATTTGAATATCTTAGATTTGAATGAGAAAATTTATATTGTTAGGATATCTGTCTGACAAAACTTAGTAGTTTGACAGGTTTCCATGGACGACGCCATTGTTTAGGTCATCTCCAAATGGAATGCTGATGTGACTCTTGAGAAGATTTTGGCTAGAATTCTATAAGACTAGAATAAAAGGTCAGAGGATGCTGGGGATATTCCTAGCGTGAACACTCCGACACTTAAGTTAGTAAGGGAATTCTTTTAGAAATGATATGATAGTAGCAAAAACTTATATTTTGAGGCACATACCTGGATGTATTTATACTTAAATGTGAGTACATAGCCGAGATGTGTACATAGCCTGTATGTGAATGGGATGAGGATTCTCACCTAGATGAGGAGTTTAGAAGGATACGAGTATTGAGTCCAGGACTTATGTGATTGTGTAGTAGCTGTAATAGATATCCCAATAAAGTAGAGATCTAATGTGGCATAATGCCAAGTGGATATTCAGTATCTATGTTTATATTCCTTAACAAGTATAAATCAAAGCTTAGGTGTTCAGTAATGCGGGCATGTGACATACGCAATAACCTACAAGAAATCCCAAGCTTTGTGACATGCATCTAAAGCTTGATTAAGCTTAAAGGTACAAGGGAGATTTGTATTTCATTATAAAATATGAGTTTGACCTGCCATGTTCAGGGAGGCAGCATTAATTCAGCACAGAGATTCGCAACCTTATATTCCGGGAAGATCAAGCAAAAATACTCACCGATTTAAGTGAATTTACACTTGCTCAAAGAGAAGTTAACTACAAACGTATGAAATTCTCATGTCTCTTTCAAGAACATTAATTAGGTGGGCCCAATCATAAATGCTTGTCGGATCAATAGGCACTCTTGGCCCGATGTAGCCGGCACGTGAACAAGCAATAAACAACTTATGTAACACTTATTTCAAAAGTGGCGAACCTGGATAGAATATCAAGCTAAAATACTTAAATTTTTAGCCACATCCATGTTCATATTGATCAAGCATGTAGTATCTGTTTGTTGCCATACGAGTTCACTTCTATCTAGTGGGGCCGCATCCCTTTGTTGGTGGTGAGAAGAAGAAAGGAAGACCAAAACAAGAGCCAAGAAATGGTCTACTTGGGGGAGGTGGGACCATGACTGATAAAGATAACCAATCAAACCCACTGTAACCCATGTGTCACACGTGCATGGGGACCACAGATATATTCTCAGGTGTTTTGGCTCTCGTCACTCACGCGTGCACATGGTATCACATGTGCACGCCTGCTGCTCATATCTTTAGCTTGATACTCCTTCGTTCAAGCTTTTGTATATGAAATGATACATTTTCTTAATGCAATTTGCTTGGAAGGTAGGATTGGGTGTATCTACAAGCGTTGCAGGCAGGCTTGTGGTGGGAATGCATATCATGTGGTCCAATCCCTCATCCGCCCCACGAGCAATGCTCTTCTTGCCAAAGACTATATACACTCACCACAAATCGACTACTTCACTTAGCTGTGGGAAATCCATACCGTTCATTTGGGAAATCCCACATAGGATATGTCAATGACAAAAATTTGAGCATTTTTACTAATCAATGGGGCCATATTTAGGTGAAATTCATGTGATAATATTCTGAGCTTTGTGCAGTTTTGAGTCACTTGAGAAATACAAATTATTCTTAAGTTTTTTGCCCAGTGGTATAAGCCTTGGAAGCTGTCCGATGAAAGGATTAGATCATACACGTGTTATGTATCGGCACGGGTATGTGATTGGCATTTGCAGGGAGGCTTCACAGGGCCTCATTTCAAATAATTGGCGATAGTTTCATATGATAATAGCAGTCCTATTCGAACAGGATAACACAATGCGGAATGGTCCCCATTATCATGTGCAAGGGTTGCAATAATTAGGGGAAATCTCCAACCGACCTACCTCACCGGAAAAAAACGACCAACGGCCAAGCCCTGCCTAACCATTGGGCTACACCCATTTTATTGCATGGTTATTTCTTGCGAGAAATGGTATCCTTGGTCTCTTTTTTCCCCCCTCGATCCAATGAAAATGAGAAGATATCGTGCAACTTTTTTAAAAAAGAAAATTCTTCTGATGGAAAAATGGAGTGGGAATGTGACAAGGTTCATGAACGATTCGGAATTCTATACTTATTTTTGATGTGTGGAGAAGTGAGCAAAACCCATTTTTATTAATGGCTACATGCTGCAGGAAATGGGCTACTTGTGTTCTCTTTTTTCCCTCCTGTATACCCAATAAAAGTCGAAAGAAATCCTTTTTTTCTTATCTTCTTGTGATAGAAAAGGGGAGTGGGAATGTGACAAGGTTCATGAATGGTTCGGGTTCTGTACTGATTTTTGATGTATGCAGAAGTGAGAAGATCTCGGTCAAAAGGGCAGATCGGTGCATGGAAGATTGAAACGGGTAATGGTGGGCTCCTCAAAGGCGTGGGTCCCATGTCTTTCTATCTCAGAGGTCGTGTTCAGGCACATGCAAGGCATCTTTAGTTGGGAGAATTTGTGGGTGCACTACCTTGGGACCAGAAGTGTCTAAAACAACTAAATCATCCTAGCATTGTGTAGTCCACCATGTTTATGCACAAATCCACTTTTTAATCATCTAAAAACACATTATTTTATTGACACTGACAATATCACCTTGTCGTAATATTTCATAGACCAAGGTACCAATTCAAGCTAAGAAAATTGATAAACATAAGGGGATCACTTTTATGATAGTATGATCATAATAGTGAATTCATAAAAACTCTGATTGAAATTTCTAAGCCTATAAAAGTATCTAATGCATTATGCATGGTTGGCTCCACTAACGTGGGTGAAAGGGTGTTGCACAAGTTTCTAGTCTTCATTGTAAGACACGGCAAATTGAGTGATGGTAGGTTTGGTTTGATTTTGGGTTCAAAAGCATTGAGAGTGGCAGGAGAAAAGAAGTCATCCAGTGCTTCATTGGTGGCTTAGGTAGGATATAAAGCAAAAGAATTATGTGATCTTCCTTCGTGATAGACGTAGGGGCCATGTAAAAGAATCACGCATTCTAAATGAGAGTTTTGCACGCTACGCAAAGCAAGTACTAGTCTTCCAATTCCGGTTAAACCCAGCTTTTTCTAATCGCAGTATAATCATCTTTCTCTCTTTCTATTTCGACCTTCCACGTTTGACTTGTATAAAGCAAGTTACCTAACTTCAGTACAATGACAAGATTATTCTCCAACTCCCTCTGCGTTTTTGCTAATTAATCTGGCTGTTAATTAAGATTGGAATGCGATGGTTCACGTGCTAGTGCGTAGAAAATCAGATGGGTAGGAAGGACTTTGTCACGAGCTTTATTATTTTCTTCTTCTTTCTTTTGGTCAAGTTTGGACAAAATCCAACTCAAGTCTTTGATTCTTCACTAGACTTACTCAGCAAATGATGATATGGTGCAATGAATTAGAATCCATCACTCTTCGTGGCCTTGAAAAACTTGGTGGAGTAGACACAAGTTGTTCTATTTTGACATAAACAGCTATATTGTAACACAAATAATGGCCAATCTCGATTTCCCAAATTGCAAGCTTCTCATATGGCTTTTTTTTTTTTTTTCATGGTGAAAAGTTGGCGAGCAAAAAGTTTGGTGGGTAAAAAGACTTGTACCTAACTCCAAGTTCCACTATTTATTTCTGATTTAATTTGGCCTCTATAAATCTCTTTTTATGGATTTATGTTGGAGGTGGTCCCACCAAAACATGCAGTACGTTTGCTCTGCGTAATATCCTTCAACCGCGGAAATAAAGCATGTTAGCGGTCACTGCGTTTTCTGTTTTTCACCCCCTTGCTAAATATCACAAGAGACCCCTGCTCCGTGATGACTTCTCCTTAAGATTGCCCAGTCACATGCATCCCAAGAGCAACAGATTGGCCGATTAGGCCGCGAGAAAATCCGAAACCAAGGACTCAATCTGCAATTTCCATGTCACTTAGGCCCTATCTAGTCCCTAATGCCATTGACCTGTACTGACTTATAGTGATTTAAATTCACAAATCACATGTATTTGAAAGGGTTTGTAAATTGGCTTTTTACAGCTAGTTCAAAATATTTCCAGCAAGTCTATTAACCGATTGCAAGGTCGGCATGCCCGAGCTCCTCATGTTGGCTTGTCTGCAATGGGTCCTGTGAATTGGTGTAGAGTGGAGCCTATCTGTTTGCGTTGGGTATCGATGTTTCCTTCCAAATCGAGGTAGAGGTGCATGCACCTGATGAGGGCCCATGTCCTGGCACCTCATTCTGCCAACCAAAAAGCAGGGGAACGGTTGCCTCCCATCGTACACTTGGCTCCCATCGGACAATTGGCATGCATATATAATTGTGGGGAAGTTCGTGACATTTGGATTGGACAACGCATAAAGACTCTTTGATTATTCCCTCTCTTTCCTGTGATATTTATTTCTTAATTTGTCTATGCATATAGTGGATACAATTATTTAATGGAACTCTATTTTGATTCGTTTCATTGAGTGACTTATATGCGCTTTACCATTTAAAAATCTAAAAGATTGTATTAATTTGTATGCATTAGTAATGCAAGTGCATTATTAATACACTTTTCTCTGTACCTTATTTAAGATTTATGTCACATTTTAACTATTATAGCAATCTTATTTTTCATTATTTTTTATATAATCATTTTTTAATTTTTCATTAAAATCCTATATTGTTGATATCATTTTTATTGTACTTTTCTAATACGCTTCTTTCCTAATGCACCTTGTCTAAATAAAGCCTAAATAAAGCCTACGACTATTAATAAAATATATAGAATTACTTTGATCTACTGAAACGTTGGGATGTGATAAATTTTTGAAGATTAAGCATCCATGTTATGTGTAACTACAAATCTAGTGAGTCCAACATAAAGGGAGAGAATTTCAAGAATACATGCTTACTTTAAAATAATTTTAATCTCTGGCCGACTTGATTCTTTTATGGAAATGATCTTTTTCTTTCGAGTGAAACAAGTACCTTATGTCTGATTGTTAGATTGAATTTCAACTTAACAAAGATGTTCTATTGAAATATTCATGCATGGAACCGGTTCCACTAAGTAGTTATCCTGTTCATCCAACGATTATGATTTGTGTATATGTGCATGTACATATGTGCAGATTATGCTTGCACCCAAATATTCTTACTACAATGTCGGTGAAAATACCCTGTTCAGGGCCCCTATCAAGATGCATTTATACGATTTAATTCATCATCATCTGTGGAATAATTTGTTTAACTAAAGTTCAAAAAAAATTCTCAGTTGGAGGCTTAAGTAGACCAATATGGTGAGAATCTAATTTATTCATGATAGTTGACACCACTTCTTCGGCAAAAAAATTTAAATAATGATATCAATTAGAGATCTAAATAGGCCGCAAAATTCATATACATATTCAAATTATTCATTAATTTGAATAATTTTTTAATTTTAGTTAAATGTATGGTGAGTATAATTTTTAACCTATACATTGTTACAAGCTCAGAATAAACCGTTTGAATAGAAATTTTTTTGAAAGCATGTGTAGATAGTCATTTTCCATCGAAAAAATAACTTTCACCTATTGTTTATGATTGTATGTAATTTAATTCACGCTTTTATTGTATTGAAATGTTAACAAATTATTTATTAGATAAAACCGAATTAGAATGGACCGGCTAATTGACCGGGAAGTTGGACCGGCCGTTCCAGTCC
>JAYJMB010003066.1:31221-41356 GCA_036873735.1 Pouteria campechiana
AATTATAAAAGAAGTATACTCACTGCATTAGACTACTGTTGAGAAATACATGTCGTCTTCTTCATGATCCTACATGGATGGATAGGTGCCTTGTGTGCTTGGTACACCTATATGTGTGTGTGGGTGAGATACATCACTTAATATAATTTTCATTGCACCAATATTGATTAAAATAACATTTTACAAAGGGTAAGCCGAGGCAAATGAAACCGGTTAGCCCAGCCCGATTATTAAACGTCGTAGAAGGGCTATTGCTAAATTAGGTAGAATAGAGGTCAATTAGGTAATATTCGAATAAACTTAATTACGAAGATATTAATTTGCTTGGAGGTCGGTGTTTGAGAGGTTGAAAACCGGACAAAGAGTGAGAATCCACCTGCGAAGTTTTTGAGTGGGAGTGACGGCAGCTTGAAATGAATGCTGTCCGTCCCTTGAAGCTTCTTCGTCGAGGACACGTGTCTAGGGTAGCTGAAACCAAATGTATGGCCATGATTTCATTGTGCCAGGTTTCCAATTATGAAGCGTTGATTATGTTATAATATATAGCCAATCCACCCACGTAGGCAGTCCTCGTCCTTGATCGCTTTCCTGCCACGCGACATCGCACTACGCCCGATTGGTGGTGGATGCTCACAAACCTCTTCTTACCGATGATTTTCTGACAAAATTCATATATATATATGAAAAATATTCCTGCGAAATTCTATGAAACTCATTTGACCAGAATATTTTACATGAAACCTCTTTCTTTCTTGGGGCTTATAATGCTGTTTTGATAAGATCGGATCCAATTAGTATTCCAAAAGTCATAAAATTCAGGTGGGTCATATAAAAAAGTAATAAATCATGTGGCTTTCAAGAGCTTTCCTTGTTGTGGTTGACATAGGTTTGAAATCAAGATGATTTTGTAGTTTTATCTATATATATATATATATATATATATATATTAACGATGGTCAGTGAAAATTTTCCTCCAAAATTTTAATAGGACCTTTTTTTATGGTCCACTGGAGATGATTAATTGAATTTAGCTTGAACATCATACTTAAAGAGAACCATTTAACTAAATTAATTAAAACTAGTATAATTAAGGATTTATACAGTACACAAAATTCGAAAATATTTAAAATTATATGCAATGTAGACGCCTACTGGAGAAGAAGACAGCGATTTCACGTTTCACGTACGCATCGTTGACCGCTTGGCAGGAACACTGAATGGGAGGTCTTAGGTCAAGGCCACCGCCCATCGCGACCTCATGAGAGGGACTGCAATCACACGTGTCATATTTGGTTGGGTGGAGGTCACAGTTATCCACACTATAATAATTATTCACACGTGTCTTATTAGTGGATAAATACAATCATGACTTTTAATTTTGGTCTGTAATCTACGTGCACGTCTTTACTTAGCGTTGACCATAGGAGACATTCTTGATAATCCATATCAGAATTTTCCTCCAACATAATTAGAATCAATTATCTTTATTTTTAAATAAATAATTTTAATATAAAAATAATGAACTTAATAATTGAGTTCTTGTGAATTTGTATCAAATTAAATTTATTATTTTCTATATTGAAGCGTATTATATCCAAATTTATTTTTGGAGAATATAATACAGTGGCATGAACGCGGTTACTGAGTATAAAATATCTGTCTCTTTCGTCGGAGGAAAGCGACTTTGGTTGGAAGTCCCGTTCTTTGTATGTGGTCATGTCCGAATTCCTCTCCCCCTAGATATGTCTAGATATGTAAAAGAAAAGGGAATTTGAAATTTTTATCCATCTAGATAACAATACAATTATAGAACTTCAATGGCATAAGACATGTGAATTGCAAGTTGACAATTTCCAATGGAATGTTGCCAATGAACACTGATACGTGGAGCATAGGTCCCCATTTTCAACCATCTGCCCACTTTCCTCCATTCATTGATATTATACAGCTGGATGCCAGGGATATTATGGACACCTAAGCATGTCTCTATTAACAAACCAGACCTGAAAATTATATGCGAAGCTGGAATAAAACCAAAACCAAAAGCAAACACGTGTACACGCTTTGACAATGGATTCTTCCAAATCTTCATATCTTATGGAAATTCATTAGAATTCCATGATTAGGAATTTTTTTTTTAATTTTTTGGCTTTGGTAGATAATTCTTTTACACATGCAATGTAATACAATGATGCAGCTCAATTTAATGCGTGTGAGGTATTGTCCAATTTGATTCTCCGATTTTACCCCCAAAAAATGCATCTTATGGTAAAAAAAAAAAAAAGTCGGCAAATATATTGCCAAATTCTCTTACAATACATATTTGATGTGAAACTTCAAAGACCCCGCCACACTAGAAAATGTCGGGTTGCGCCATCTAACTGGACAAAACATTCTTCCAAGCACTCGAATGCGATGACGCCAGATATTTTCGAGACCTTCTCGCCACCGCCACGTGTTATTCTGGTCGACCGCATCTGGCATCAGAGCCAGTCGACTGCCGCCACGCACGCACGCGTCGTTGACTGTGGACTCCGGTTGGGTCCCACCAGATTGGATAGCCGACCACGTCTCGGATGTTCCGTCCGTTTCAGGCTGGCGGGGGACCCTACACCCCCCTTGCCTTCGGCTCCGCGTATATGTCAGACGAATCATCACCGACCCATTTTTGTGCTTTCGCGTCTACGCAGCCACAACGTGGGGAGAGGGACAAAAAACACAAAGCATCAACGTGACCTTCTTTCAATTCTACAACTGCCCGTGACTTCCTCATGCACGTTCAAAATACCTCCCAAACAGCCATGGAATGCTGCAACCAACATTCACTGAAATGGCTACTGCCTCCATGAACGGGACCCACACGGAGGCTTAGTGGGAACCATTGTCCATCTTCCACCCACCAACACAGCAATAACATGACAAAATAACTATTAGATTAGTTGATTTTTCTTTTTCTATTTTTTTGGGTTGCTTTGTCTTGAACAGTGCTGGTTGCACAATGGTGACACGAACGTGGACGGTTCATCATTTCAGGTGGGTGGATGTCCTCAGCTTAAGGAAGACTTGAGTGCATTTATGCTTTTCTTTCCCTTCTATTCGGTCTAGTTTTATTATTAAATATTGTGAAATGTCAGGGGCTATAGCTGCATCATCACCATCATCATTATCATTAAGTAAGCCTTTTCACACTAAATGGGAATGTTACTTGAATCATGTTCTTGCTGCTAGTGATAGAAATTAAGACGGCATCTTCAGATAAATCATGTGTCATTGGTGTCTTTCCTTTCTATTGTCAACCCATGGAATTTATTCAAAACAGACTAACTAATCAGGATCACCAACGCCCACCAGCTAGGCCATTCAATTCATTGAATCATGTGTTGGGTTGTTGTATCTTGTATTCTGAAGAAATCTTAGTGGGCTTGCCATTTGTGAAAATGGGCCTAGGGGAGTTTATGTAAGAAGGTTCATTATGAGAGTTATATATTGTAGTTTTAGTTAGAGATTCTGGGAGAATTTTAGGGTTGAAATAAGAGAGTCATTATATAGATTCTAAGATTTAATTGAGAGGTGACAAGATTATTGTGATGGATGGTCATAGATGATGGGAGTTGCTGGTCATGGATAGCATGATCAATTGGGGATAACAAATACTGACGGACACTGCAAATCAGTGGTGGCAAGATGAATCTAGATTTGGTAGATCAATGGAGTAATCATGTTGTTATGATGTTGATTATACACATTGATGGTTTATATTGAGGTAAACCAATGGACTTCAAGGATGATTATGCTATAAATGCTACATTGGTTAGTAATTTGTCTATATGTACAAATTGTGGATGGTACAGAAAGAGTACAGGGAGTAAATAATGGTTTTTCCTTTATTTCATGATGGACAGTACTTGTGGTCCTAACACTATGATAAGTGGTGAATGATGATGAGTCCTGTAACTATGATTGATGATAGTGAACGTGAGAGAACTTGAAAGTCATGAGACTATAATGGTTAAAAAATATATACAACAATGCAGATATGGTTTAGTTTTGAATGCACAGGTGGTGCATGATGGTTGCCTTGGTACGCAGGTAGTGTATAGTGGTAGCTGATGTATAAGTGAAGCATGTATGAGTGCATAGTTAGTTGCACCGGTATGCAGGTGGCATTTGGTTTCACATGTATGCGATTTGACATGTGTATGGTACAGAGGAGCTGGTGGAGCTGATGGGCATACGGTGGAGCATGGTTTAGCATACATGTGCAAAGATGGTGAGAATGAAGATAAGTGAAGCTTTTGTACTCATGTATTCATCTAAGCAAATGGTGATGTTGCAATTAAAGGTTTGCACATTGGTAGCAATCATGAAAGCATGTGAATCTAACCAATTCAACATGTGGGTAGTGACAATATGAATGGTGTGCAAAGAAGATGATTGGTTGGAGATACAATAGTGTTCAAGGGAGAAGCTCTAAGAAGAGACAAAGATGGCAACAAGATGTGCATGGAAAGAAGTCTTCTTAATCTCTAATTATCGTGATGTAATCTCTTCGAATGCCAATTGATTATGTCGGCATTTCATGTGAAATTGTCGTTCATGTTGGTTTAAGTATGATGGATAATGAACTAACTAATAAAAAATTAAGGATTAATTTGCGGATGGTGGAAACATTTGTTTATTCTTCAAGAGCTGGCTTAATATTTGCAGAATACAAGTCAAGTGCAAATTTATTGGGTTTTTGTGTCTTATATTTTGTAAAAATTTTAGTGGGTCTATATATATGAGATAAGCCTAAAGGAGTCTATATAGAAAAGTCTACTAGAAAAACTACATATTACAATTTCCGTTAGAGATTCCAAGGGAGCTTCCAGGGTTGGGAGAAGAGAGTCATCATGTAAATCATGAGATTTTTACCGAAAAAGAGTAAGAGAGAGGTTTTTTAGAGTATGTTGATTTAGGAATATGTATAAGGCATTTTATGATATGCTTGTCAGATATCTTGGGTGTATCTCTATAACCTATTTTCATAATATAGTAATAATCTCTCTCTCATGGTTTTTCCTTTCTTGGTTGAAGGATTTTTCACATAAATCTTTGTCTCTTATTTTTGTATGTATGATCTAGTTTATTTGATCATGATCCTAAAATTAGTATCAGAACTTCCACAACATAATGATTGTCCAAGAGTCTTTGATTTTGCAACCCAACATGAACTTTCACTTGGGTGGCCTTACTTTCTCCTTTGCTTTGCACATCTAAGATTAATTCCCTCACATGCACCCATATCACATACTATATGAAATCTTTGTTATCTCTTTGTGCTGAAAATAGAAATTATTAGGTTGTTCGACCATGGCATTCGATAATGAGGCGTTATCAGTACATATATTTTGTATAAGGTCACCACATGTGTCCGTGTTCAAAGATGAATTCAGCTGTGGCATTCACCTAGAAAAGGGCATCTAGAAAACAACAAGTGCCACTATTTCTTTAGGCAAACAGTTGTCATTCCTGACCACTATATAATAGTAAAAGATAGCATTAACATTATTGCCTTCTTGGGGCCCATTTACCACCTTTAGCGATCCAACCAGAGATAAGGCACTCAAGGAATTTTCCGATGGAAAATGATTCAAGTATGATCTATTTTCAAACACTCAACCCGGAGTTCGGAAGACAGAGTTGAAAGCCTATGCCCTCCAAGGAGATATTTGTGGTCTCAACTCAATGCACTGGGCCAGATATGACCTCCTAACTTGCCACATGACTTCCTATTTCAGCTGCAATGGTGAATGGGAGGATCACCAAGTGGCTTCAATCCACAACGACACATAAATACTGTCCCAGTTCCTCCAGGAAAGCAGGACACGATTGCAATCAGACAGTTTCCTAGTGATAATGGGCCAAATAGCCTGCATCCGTAGAAGACATGGTCGGTAGCTCCAGCAATTGAGTTGTAGAAGACCCACAATGCCAAAGACAAACGCCACTTGACAATCTAGCGGAGCCCAAAACTTCCCCCTTTGGCTCCAATCACTTACCAACCCAATTCCCAATTGCAATGAAAATGGAGTTCCCAATATAATCGGGGAACCTTTATCGCTTTTCCCAAATTGGCACAAATGGCAAAATCTTCGCGGTCACAAAGGCACGAACCATAAAATATCAGCCCTAAACTCAAAGTTGAAATCCAACAATTGTCGTCCAAGGGAAGATAAGAATGAATTGAAAAAGGAAACATACAAGTCCAAAGACTTGTCCGGGTGAACATGTCAGGCAGTCCAAATTTTCAGCAACAGCTATAAGAACTCAAGAGGGCGCTATTCATCCATCTAGCCATAAACAGTCTTCTCACCTCAATGCTGCTTTATTTGAATGAATCCAGAAAAAATATGAGTGGCAGAATGAGAATGCTGGCGGATCCATTGAATTGAATGGATAAACTCAAACCCGAAATACCCACCGATCATGGAATCTTGGAGCTCTTTGTTTGGAAAGCTACGTACTAACAAACCACGAGCCTAACATTGGCTGTAGTTGGATGTTCAGTGAACTGAACTAGGAATATTGCCACAAAAAGCAAGTGACAGAAAGCCAAGGGCAGCCAAGGAAGGAGTGTTTGATGCTTAAATGGCACTTGATTTTTCATCCTATATCACGGCTACATTCTATGCATATCTAAACACTGCTCATCCCCAACACGCAAAAGATTTCAATTGATGTGTTTTTGAAAGAGTGCATTAAGAAGGTTGTCATTACACTTCCTAAAAGTCGTAACAATAATCACCTTGGATCTGAATTGTAATTACATTTCTTTTGGCTCTAACTTAGAAGCAATGAATTACGACTTGGAACATATAACTTTTGAGGAGTTTGATAGTTTATGCACGGTTCTGGGGATTGCTAACGTTGCATCACAGTCATAAGAGTTAATGCTAGAAATTTACCCGGACTTGGTTTTCTAATTGGACATTTAATGGTTACTCGCATAACAAGAATATGCTGAGCAATCATAGGGGCCTTTCAAGTAACTTGTATTCGATGATTATGTTCGGTAACCAATTATAGGGGCCTGTGTATCAATTATCACACTCCAACAGAGCATCGGAACCCAGTAGTAGTCTGAGGCCGAAGAGTATCGCTTTCAACTATTCTTATGAACAAAGATATCTGGAGGATTAAGATACTCCATTTGCATGTCCCGGTTGATAAACAGGCGCCTAGACCCTCCTCACCTTAAGGTTACGCTTTCCGTCCAGTTTTGTCCTATAATTTTTCGAATGGGATGTACGACTTTTATTCTAGTTGTGCATTGATTGATTGAAAAGTAGTAGCAATACCTTTCCTTTCCAATCGGGCAACCAGACAAAAAACAGTCTATCGTTGAAAGTGAGAAGATCCCGCGTTTGATCCGTCACAGCGTTAATGCTTTCTCCTGATTGGAGAAGCGTTTCGTCCAGGGTGGGGCTACCCATCGACAAGTCTCTTCTTCATTGCCACTTGGCGGAAGCAAAACCTTGCTTGGTGTGAGGCCGCAGGTGTCGGCTAAATTACTGACAAGAGCTAACAATCAGAAAAGCTGAAACCGGTTTGGACAACCCACTTGGATGACCGACTCCTGATTTGTCCATGCGTCCAGTGCCACATACAACCAAACGTACAGTAAGTGCTACGCGGCATTTGGCTTTCTCTGCTACCATTTTTTCGGGGGGCCGGCTGAGCCACATGTCCATCAATGTGCATGCCAAACAAATGTTGGGACTCAAGTCATTGATATCATCTTTGTAAGGTCGCACAATGTCCTCAACTGGCCAATAGCAAGGCCAGAAGCTAGCTTGACTTTTTCTGACGTGGCAGCCTGTCAGTCGTCGAAATCTTTCTTTCTTGGGACACCCATGGCCAGACTGATCGTCTAAATGTTGAGAATTTCTGGAAACTTCTACCCACCTACGTTCGCCAGGTGGCGCGCTGCCCTTGTGTACACATGGCTTGGATAGAATTGTACTCACAAATCAGCTTATTCAACTGGAATGAGTACTTTAGAGATTGTTTATTTTATATTAAAATTATCAAGATTAAACATTTAGGCAGACCATACTAAAGAGGAATAATAAAAATAAAAAATTATAATATACCCCACCTTTATTTATATACAATTTTTGTTATTTTTAATGTAATTATAAAGAATACTTTTAATGATTGGCATTATATATATGTTAGTAAACTCTAACACAAATACTCAATTATTCACCTGACAACGTATCACGTCAGAATTTATCTATTACACAACCCTAAGATTACTAGACTACAAGAGGCGTGTTCTCCCGGAATCTCTTTCTAGGAAAAAATCTGCATTTTCCTTTGCGTACAAGCTACAAACACATCCTACTACCACCCATGCTTAAGTATAAAATAACCACATAGTGTAAACTCTTACTAATACCCATTCTCTCTAAAAATCCGTTTATTGACTTCAACGTCAAAGTATTTAGGCTGAAATTACCCCCCGTACAGTTTGACTCATTTCTAATTTTGCAAGATCTTCTCGAGAGCCGCATCAGCATTCCGTTTCGAGACAACACAAACAATATAAAATACAACATAAGCTATTTATAAACCCAAAATAATTTCATAAGGAAAAATATAACTCTGTGCGCATTTTCTTAAATGAATCACCCGAAGTTTAATTTTTATATAAAATAAATACGTGGTATTTACAATAATCTGAATAATATGATGAACCTAAAATGGAAGTAAATCCCACTTTATCGGGGTTCCCATGAGGGGTAATTCTTAAGCGTGTGAAACCGACTTTTACAACGAAAACCCTCAAAAGGTTTCATACACCATTTTATTAAAGCATCATAGTATATGAAAATCAAGAGGTTTTGGCAAGCGACCAGTTTTACATTGAAGAATCGCCCTACAATGAGATATCTACAATCGGGTTACAGATGATAAACATTCCCTGCTACTAGTGAAATTCTATTAAATTTCGGGCTTGATTAAATCCATCTACAATCGGGTTACAGATGATAAACATCCCCTGCTACTAGTGAAGTTCTTGCTCGAAAGACTAGCTCAATTCCAATTGGATTTAATCAAGCCCGAAATTTAATAGAATTTGGTTACAGCAAGCATTTAAATGTTGGGAATGAATGTCCAGGAAAAATCCAAATCGTATAGAATCAATGCTTCCAAGTCAGTGAAGTAGAGAGAATGAATGTTGTTATGGAAATCCTAATCTGATGAATGGAAATCATGTCTATAACCTCCAAAGAAAATGTATCTCAATGCATTTCTGAGCCGTCCACCTAAAAACAAATCCACCAAATTACATTTTCCGTGATTGTCCTTCGTTTGAGATAATTCAATTGCAGTTCACCTTTTATTAATGATTTCGTAGTGGCAATACACAACGAAAGTTTCCTTGTCAAACTACTTGAGGAGGCTCAAAATTATGAGGGTGGCTGAGAATAATCTGCATGATGATTGAGCTTGAAAAATATTATACTTCTATCTCACCTTGTAGTTTATGATTTCCTGATGCCAAATACATGAGAAGTTTTCTAATCAAGAGGACACTGGTGAGGTAGCCTGACATGCCATGAACCATTGAAACCGATGATGGCTGATTAGACACAGTAAGACTTCCATTTATGGCTAGATGCAGTCTGCATATGACCCTAAGTCATATTCCCCAAATATCGCCTGACGTGTTTCAAATAGTTGACTTATACCCCACCATATCACCTAAGTTGGTAATGATACGAGAGTTTAAATTTTAGGAAGGTGTAAGAGTTGTTTCCACCAAAATTACTCGTGCAAAACTACTCCAAGAGGTATCACATACGCAGCATTGTCACATATTACAGAAACATCTTATAGGCCTCACAAGCTTCTTTTGTAAAATTTAAACCATTTAATTTATCATCTTTTAACTTAAATATGTTGATAAAGAAAATAAGTGACCTTTGTCATTATATATTAGCCACTAATATAGAAAGTTCACTAAAATATACATTCTTAAAAATGTGGCCAACATGGGTATGATATTATCATATTGTCCTTAGCTATGTTTCAAGTGTATTTTTAACCCACACTATATTTCAATGTGCTTCAAATTTCACATATT
>JAYJMB010003066.1:41456-58241 GCA_036873735.1 Pouteria campechiana
TCAAGTAAAATACTTTAGGCATCTATTCCACCAATAGTATAGTTACATATTAAATGATCACCAAAATAGAACTATCAATGTGCTTCAAATTTCACATATTTCAAGTAAAATACTTTAGGCATCTATTCCACCAATAGTATAGTTACATATTAAATGATCACCAAAATAGAACTATCACACACACACACACACACAACTAATTTTCCAGTTTAATGGCCAATATAAATGATGGATGCCTCTTTTTTTTTTATCAATGTATTTAAGATGAAATGTAAGAAATCAATTTGTTTATTTTACAAAAGAGGCTTAGTAGCCTTACAAAATATTTGTGTAAGATGTGATAGTATTGTATACATAATAGTTTATTCTTAGGGTGAGTTTAGCAGAAGGGCAAGTTTTCCACCCTTTTTCATCCCTTCAATGTAGTGTGACACTGAAATTATCTAATAAACACAATCTTTTTCATCATTACCTATATTTCTAAATATTATTCTTTATCTTTTTATACAAAAAATATATTTATTTTATCTTTATTTACTTTATTTATAATCATTATTCACCATCATATAATATCATTCTCTCTCTTTTCCTCTACTTTTGCATATTCTTTTTTTCCCTCCTCTTTTCCACTTCCTTTCTTTCTTACAAATACATCCTTAGCTTTGAACACTAGTAATTTTACTGAAAAAAAAATTATTCTACTTCTTAAAATGCTAACTCTTGCACCATTACCAATGTTACTAAAGTAGCAAAATATTTATTAGCAAGCTAAATTATCTTTTATTTATTCAAAACACGCAAGGGAAATATGTCGAGAATATAACTAGTAGTAATAAGCAAACTGCATCCTCCATAACTTGCTCTTAGACTGAGAAATAAGGACTCATAAAAGCCTCATCTGGTTGTTGCATAAGACTTCTTAAGTAGCATTTCCTTAATCTAGTCAGTTATTTGGACTGTACACTACCTTGGTTCAGTTTATGCTAGCTACGCTCTAAGTTTTAGGGGTACAGACAAAGGTGTCATTTACTGTCAGTTCGGAATTCTGTCAGAACATGTAGTTTTAGAAGTTTCAGCAATGCAAAAAGTCACATTTACTTTGTAAACCTCTTTCAACTCTTATTACCAAAGCAAAATAGCTCTCACCATCCATTTTCTGTAGAAGATGCCTTGATCCCCTATAACAATCATCAGCATCATTTGTACTTACACCAGCTAGTTGGGGTCAGCTGTATAAAGTATTTGAGTATTTTGGACCATATATTCAGTTAAACTATAGGCCCCTGCTACCTGCCAATGTCCCAGAGCCCTGGAATTGACAATAAAATTGCAATTCTTCGTAACATTGCAAGGACCAAACTATAAGGTCTACTTTCTCCAAGTACCTATCGGCGCCACTCCCGGACTTCCCTCAAGTGCCAATTCATTGTCATGGAGTCCATCACTTGACCTAATAATCCCTAAATGTCCCTGCCAAGATGCAAAACGGTGCTACTTGATGCGTAATTTCATATACATTGCACCCACCTTTCACACCTAATTTAGGGAGACTTCATTCGAATATTGCCGCATGCATTCACTGGCAACTCAGAGGGCGTTAATGCCTAATTATCACTTCTTGCACCAAGTGCCTACCCTTGGGTATTTTCTATTTTCGCCTTTCCTTCAATAAATATTTTTAGCCTTAAGCACAACCACTTTCATTTTGAGGATTAGAAAGGAGGATTACAGCTCTATCAAACAACAATGGAGGCAATAAGATGACTCTCAAGATTAATGATGGGAGTGGGGAGGAAGACATGCCAAGATAGCGGCAGCGATGCGTTATAACTTACCGCCTTCAACAAAGGCAGGAATCTTTTCATCCTCTTTGCTTGTATTTTTCTCCCCTGGCTCCCTTGTTTTGCTAGGTAAGCAAGTTCTATTCACAACTCATTCATCATTTGTCCTTTCTAATTGAGATGATAATGGCTTTGGACTTCCTCATTATCTTCAATCTCCTCTTAGCTAAAGCATTTATTTTCTAATTGACCTTGCATTTCACCTTCTAGGAAAAGCAAGAAAACTGAAGATGGACCCTTCATCTCAAGCATCACCATCAGGAGATCATTCTCCAAATCTGTCATCATCCTCCCATCAACATCAACAAGCATACACTGATGTTGTTCTCTCTTTGCCTTGCTTTTTCCCATCCTCTGACATTGCTTCTTATACCGGTCAAACAGCAGAGGCAACAGATAACCTTCGAGGAAACAGGGGCCCCTTCCCTTGCCTCTTTTGTGACAGGAAGTTCTTGAGCTCTCAAGCTCTTGGGGGACACCAGAATGCCCACAAGAAGGAAAGAAGAACAACAAGGAAGCCTCAGACAACTCGGAAAAGACCATCCACCTGTACTACACCACATACCTGCAGAGGTCTCCCTACAGCTAAATCCTTCACTACTAATATTTCTGAGAAGAATGGTTCAGATGGTGGCACTTTGTGGAACTCGCAAGACTTCGCTCATAGAATAAATGGAAAGGGAACCAACTCCGAAGAGGTCCCAACAGGCACTCTAAAATTGCAAAAGAGTCTTCCTAACCCTCTAATGCCAACAGAAGTCTACCCATTGGAGGGCTTTTCAATGACAAAGGCAGGGCCATCTCGAATTGACTTTGATCTCAATGAACCGTATAGTGTTTCTTCTTCCTCATCTGACAAGGAAGAGGCAGCGAAACTTGACCTTAGCCTGCACCTATAATTCAACTAGTCCAGGTTATACCCAAGTAGTGCATGGATGGAGGTTTTGTTGCACTTGAGTTTCAAGGCCACTCATTATATCCATTACCTCTCGGCCACACACATGCCTATTCCTGAAATGGGATCTTGCAATTTCTGCGTGTTCTTTTACTCAAAGAGGAAGCAGAAAGAAATATGCAGGAAGTCTTGCTGTTTTATATATGGTATGTTAATAATGCCTGCAACAATAAGGCAGGGAAACGTCTATGAGGCTGCTTATGTCACGCTTCCCTCAGTTGTTTCATTTAAAGTATGTTGTCCAAGTTGGAAAGATTTGTGACAATGACTCTTGCTGATTTTTGCTTGTGATGGTAATGTGTTGAAAATTGTGAGCATCCATGTTTATTTTCATTGAAAACAGGCACATCAAACAAAATTAAATTAACAAAACCTGCAAAATAGCATGCCTAACACATATGCACATTAACCAAAAGTTAACTTTTGTGTTATAATCTAAAAATCAGCTCTGGACGGCTATCGGCCAGTTGAAAGAGAAATGCGTCCATGGACCTGTGACAGTAGTGTTCATTGGTTGGAGGATAGGAATCTTAACCAATCTAATTTGGTATTTAACATGACAATTTTGAAATCATGTTTATCAGAGATGTCAAAGATTCTAAGTGCCAACAAATTGAAAGTCACACTGACAGTGACAGGTTACCAGATGTCTGTACATGGATTGATTTATTACACAACTCTGATGTGAAGTCTGATGTGAAGATATTTTGCCAACAAATCAAACATCATACTGATACCAGATGTCTGTACATGGATTGATTTATTACCTGACTCTGATGTGAAGACATTAAATCACCCAAGGGAATACTAAACCCCCATTCCACAAAGTGAATCATGTCACTTAGATACCAGATCAAGTTAACCATCAGGTGGATACAGCCATACAGATAGTTGACACAAAATCATTCCAGTTCACCTCTCAAGCCTGCCATGGATCAAGAAACCAATGAAACGCTGGGGAAAAAAGGAATGGCAACATGTTTGTTTGTTTTTTTTTTTTTTTTTTAAGCTTTATATTTGATTTGGAATTTGTTGCCAACCTGAAGAGTGAACCAAACTGATAAATTGCTTAGATCACCTAAACCATTGAACTCATCTTATGACCAAGTATGGTCTTGCACCGATCTGGAGAAGTCTGTGCAGATAAGATGATGAGTGCAAGGCATGGAGCTTTTCAACGGAGAAAACATGAAGTGCTTTTCCTCTGAATGTTTGAATGTTAAAAGTGGATTGCCTCTAATTGCCTCAATTCAGAAATAGCTATTAATCTCCAACTGCTGACTCTTACGCCCATCCACAGAATTAGTAATCAGAACATGGAAAAATGTGGGTTGGGGGCCCTAGGGAGGGTGAAAAGGAATCAGCCTTACTTCTGTTTGCTAAAGAGGCTGTTCTATTACTCAACATTATCAAAAACTTAAATTTCTTTACATAATCAAGACCATGTTGAAATGATTTTTGCTTTAAATTAATTGACAAAAGAGGATGACTTAGTAGTTTTCATTGGGACTTCATGTAAACCATCATGTTAATAAAAACAATGAAAGCAGCAACCGCAAAAATTTTCTCCTTATAGAAGTCACTTGGTCTCTGATAAATTTCTCTTGAATATGACTGCCAACAAAAATGATAATAACAATAATGATTTTAAATTCTGCACACAAATATATAGCAGAAAAAAAACAGCTAATTTTCCAAAAAGCATAGGTTAGAAACATGAAATGCATGCAGCTGCACTTTTTTATAAGCATGGGTTAGAAACATAACATGTGTGTGGACAGTTTTGACCTAATGGGTTAATAAGTATAATGCCATGGCAATGATATATCTGATATCACAATCTCAGAGTGCAGAATAACTACCCTACAAGGAGGAAAAAAAAAACAAAAAAAAAAAAAACCACCTCCCTCCTTCCACGTGCATTGCATGTGCTGTATTGACTAGTGTCACACAACTGTCATTTCAACAGTAGGTAAATCTCATCAAAACTGGTCATTTAGAGTGTTAAAAGTGAAAACTGATGCTAGGGAGATTTGATTGCTCCACAGCAGATTATTCTCTGAGAACAATTTTGTGTGGATAAACTAATTACCTGGGCATAAGAATCAAAGTTTGCTTGTTGGATCGTGAATCCAAAGCTAAGCTTCCATCTTCCACCAGGTCTAGAACAGTGAAACTGGTACCAGTGACACTCATAGCTTCAAATGGACGTGAAGCATTTTCATTTCATAGCCAAAGGATCAAAGTCTGTAGCTAAACTGTTAAGCCTTCAATATGGGAGCACTTTGCTGATGCTTTCTGTTTCAGATTTCAGCAATGGAGTTATGGAGGATATCAACCCTGGTATTATCCCAAAAAGCATCTCAATGAAAAAGATGGTCACACTAAAAGGATTAGGGCCAGGAGCATCATTGGAGTTGGGTTGACTTGTCTCACAGGAACCATCATTGTGTCTGGTGTTTGCTCGGTACACCAGTGTGTAGTTCACAGGATCTGGAATAGAAATGCAAGGAAACTGGTGAGAATACCATCATAGCATCTCAAATGGAAATTCAAATGGAACTTTGAGAATTACTGGGTATTTTAGAAAATTTCACGATGGCTCTTATGAACCCATCACTGAATTGAGTAATATATTCGATGCTGACAGAATATGGTTGGGACAGCCTCAAGTCAGTACAAGTAGAATGCCCTTTCCATTCAAACACCAAAACTGAAGAAGATTGAAAAGCAATCACAAAGTGTCAGACACCTGAGGCCTGGAAGCAAACTGAGAAACCTCTAAGAATTTATGAGGTCCATATAACTGGCTAGCTTCTTGTTCAAGAAATGTCTAATGCTTTGGATATCACCATGCATGACAACCCTCCCATTTTCCATATAGACAGCACCATCTGCATAGTCAAGTTCTTCTAAGCGGTGAGTCACCCACAAAGCTGCAACTTGTCTAGGACCACCCAAAGAGTTTTTAACTGCCTCTAAGACTCCTCTCTGTCAGAAAGTAAGACCTTTAGTAACATCATGTTGGCGATGATCCAAAAAATTCAAAAACATGCAGTTAGTACGACAATGGACATTTATGTAGCCTATTCTTGAAAATATCTAGGTATCCATACACAGGACAAATAATGAGGCAACTATATATATGTGGGAATATGTCGCTTTCACCAGGCAAAACCTTGATTTGCAAGCAGAGTACTTAAACTTCAGTGCATGAAGCCTTTTTTGGTCACCTCAATCATCCAAAAATGAACTTTTGCATTATGAACCAGTGCCATCCAGCATTAGCAAAAGCATATTGTTAAACATAAAACAACATCCTAGGTTTTCATAGGGTTGTTGTGCACAAAAATTGCATTCAACAATGTGACTAGTAAAAAATGCTGATTTTTGCATTCAAATGCTGAGAACCATTAAGAGATCCAGAAAATACCTGGTCATTTTCATCCAAAAACGTTGTTAGTTCGTCTAATAGTAGTACTTCACATGATTCTGCCAAAGCACCTGCAATGGCAACCCGTTGTTTCTGGCCACCACTGAGAGTTTGAACTGGCCTCTGAAAGTGGAAAGAAGGGCAGGTCCAGTAAGTCTCATATTACCAAAGGGGTGATAACATCAGTCCAAGATGTATTGCATGTCCACAACCTACATGCAAATATTCCAACATCCGCACAGCCGCCAGCGCATTTTCCACTCTGGTCTGAACTTCATTTGGTGTCAAATTGAACTTGCCAAGGCCAAAAGCAACATCTGCTTCTACTGTAGGCATCACTACCTGCATAACCCCAAGGAGGATGACACCTTTGTAAGTTTTAAGCCAGCATTTTAGTACTGTAAAATAAACATAGACAAATAAATAGGTCTCCATGGTACAAAAGTTTCTAAAGTACCTAGAACTATGAAAGATCATTGACTGTCATACATAACTCCACTAATTCTTGCATTCACTATATTGCCACAACGAGTAACAGAAACTGCAAATATATTTGAGAGAGAGCAAGAGAGGAAAAGGAAGAAGATGAATACAAAAAAGAAGAAAGAGATACAAACCACCAAATTGGTGAAAGCACACACTGCAAACACATTCCAATCTGCCTAATAACATGTACACAGTCCTTCGGCTATACAAGGGAAATAGCAGAGTCAGAGATCCAGATAGATGCACCAGCATTGATGACTGAGCTGTGAGAGCTAACCACTTCCCAGTGCATATAAATAGCTCTAGGACCATTAAATTCATTTTTTACAAGCAGAATTCAGACCTAATATAAATTTTTTAATATTAGTGTATGATTTATGTCAATCTTTGAGCTCATCAAACTGTCTAGTAAATAAAGGACCCGATCAGAAATGTTTCTACTTAAAAAAAGACTAACCTGGTGATCCGGATTTTGGAAAACAAAGCTCTTTGGCCTCTTGATGAATACATATCCATCAGTTGGAGTTATGAGCCCTGCCAAGACCTGTCATGTGTGGATGTCAGTCCATCTAAATTTATAGATGACAACTTTCTTCAAACAAGCCATAGACAACAGCTCCATCACAACCGAAAAACGTCGGAATCAAAACGCTACTTTGGAAGCATAATCAACACGATGTGGGATATACCCATCACTGGACACATCTTGATTATCTTTAAAAACTTAGAAATCTACCTTCTTGTAACCGATGGAATGTTGGCGATCACCAATTGGCCTATTTCGCAAATTGGGTTAGCGCTAATTACATGGATAAATGAACAATTCCAGGTGGTTAATTGATCATTATATGAAGATGGGTACATCAGCAGAACCTTATATACGGAATACAGAGAAATGGAGAACAGAAGCAACCTTGAGAAGGGTTGATTTCCCACATCCGTTGGGACCAAGAAGCATCCACAATTGCCCAGTGGGAATCCGGATAGAACAGTTATTGAGTATACGGACCAATTCTTCAGCTTGAACCCCGCTGCAATGCCTCTTCTTCCTCGTAACAGAGAAATTCAGATTGCGCCCTTCAATGGCTAAGCTGTCATCTCTGCTGCTGCCCACGTTTTGGGCGCTGAGTTTGTTGGAGGAGTAGCAGGGGAAGAGACTGTTTGAGGAGAAATTATTTCTTGGAAGAGGAGAAGGAAATGTACCATAGCTGTTACTGGAAATCCTGCTTGCTGGTGTTGCAGCAGAAATGAAAGGAAGGTTCCCAACCAGATGGGGAGGAGGAATAGGCATGGAAAACATTGTTGTGGAGCACTAGCGTTTACTAATCCTGTTCCGATGCTTCCATCCACAGCACCAGGCGAGAAAACCCAAGCACAGGAAAAACAACCCCAGTCGAGCTGCCTGCGCCCACACGCTGTCGAAAACCCAAGTTACTCTTTTTTTATTTCCGGAGAGAGAAAAAGAGGTTAGAGGACCAGGAGCAGTGAATGATGACAATGTCAATAAAAATAAAATAATTAAGTATTTTGGATAAAAAGATATGAATAATATTTAAAAATAAAGATAATAATTAAAAATAAATTATTAGAACACATAACTTACAAAGAAATTTTATATTAGTTTTATTTTGTTTATTTTAATAAAAAAATTAAAATGTACCAATATGATTATTTGTTTGCTTTTACTTTTTTAACCAAAACTTTCAAGTAAAACTCTTAAATCATCACATTATATAATAAATACTTTGTCAGATTATTCTTAACAGTTTTTCTGTTAGAAAATAACCTTCATTTTAAACTCCGTTGTGTCATCCATTTCACATTTAAATAAATAAAATTAAATTTTCAAATAAATAATTTGTATAGAATTTTTAACTAGTGGAGTATTTCCTCAATTTAGCTCAATCTAAATTACTTAGGAAGAGTATTCTTGGGGCTTGACTTATTTCGCTTATTTTGGATGAATTTTTAAAAAATTTTAAGATAAGCAATTTGTAGAGTTTATTTAATTTTTTGAAATTTTATAAAAATAGTAATAATATAATTGATGTATAAGTGAAATATAATGTTGAAATGTATTTTAATATGTAGAAAAAATTTAAATAATTGAATTTAATGAGCTTATTAAAGTCGATGAAAAATTTACTGAACTTTAATTAACTTTAACTAAGTTTAATAATAGTTTTATTAAACTACTTTAACTAAGTTTAATAATAGTTTTATTAAACTCTATTAAACTATGTAAAATATTAATAAATTTAATGGAGCTTTAATGAACTTCTAAAGAATTTAAGGGAATTTAATAATAGTTTTGTTAAACTTTGTTAAACCGGGTATAACATTAATAAATTTTAATAGGTTTTAACAATTTTTTATAAACCTTAACAATGTTTAATAAAAGGTCATTGAACTCTATAATGGCTATAATGGGATTTATTAATCTTTATTAAAGATTGTTAAAGTATACAAAAGATTAAAATAAATGGTAATGTATTTAGTAGATTTTAATTGAGCTTAATAAAAAAATTATTAATGTTTATTAAATTTTAGTGAATGCTCATTAAAATTTATAAATTTTAATGTAATTTAATAAAATTTAAAATAATTTAATAGACTTTTACAAAAATTATTAAAAACTATGAAATTTAAGAAAAAAATGATTATACCTCTTGATAGTTGAAGAAATTGTAGCTATAAATTTATAATTTTATAAATATCTAATGGTATATATTAAGTTGTAGCAAAAAATTGTTATAACTCATTGTATTAGAATCAATCTCAACCCAATTGTACTAAACATTTTCAATATAATTTCCTATTTATAGCAAAAAAATATTTAAGATATTTAAATGTCACATATTAAATAAAAAATATAAGAATTAAATATTTACTATAAAATTATAATATGACTTATTTCTATATGTGTGAAAACTTTAATGTTCATTTATTCACTTAAAAATATGCATTTAATGACCAAGGCAAAAAATACAACATAGTCTATATAATTTACAATTCTAAAATAAATTTAGTAGTAGGAAATTTATTCTGCACCAATAAACATGAATTTAAATAAAATAGAATAAAAATATGATGTCAATAATATAAGAAATGATAAATGATGTTATTGACAAAGTGAATAAGTTAAATAAATAACAATAATTAAAAATATAAATAATAAAAAAGTAGAATTGTTAACTCTAAGAAATGAATTTTTTTTGAAAATTACATTCCATTCGATTCAATTCCATGTTGCTGATCAGTCTTTTCAGAATTTTTTTGGCATGACTTTCCCAAATATCTAATTAGATGGCTTTGCTTTGAAATTTTCTATGATAAAACAAACTCAATTTAGAGTAGGAGTTTTGCTTTTGCCCGTGTTATCACTAGCCCTTTGTGATGCTGAGAGGCAAAGTAGAACCTCTATTTTACATTAAATTCATTTTACCATAAAAAAATTTAAATTATAATTTAGCTTTTTAAAGTAAAAACTACTCAAATAAAGAGTTTTAGATAGCCGGACGAATTTAATGTAAAACCTTGATCCGACAGAGCTAAAGAGTTTTTGAGTCCTAACCTTAATATGGCGTGCCTCTTTCTTCCGCACCCTTTTCTTTATATTTTGCTTTCCAACATTATCCTCCAGCAGCCGTCCATTTTCTCAGCATTAATGGTATGAAATACTTGTCGGTCGCTTGCCCTTCCAATAACAGGATAGCATATTGTGTGCCTAACATACAACCATGATTACCAGGCAATTACTAGTGAATCTGCTTACCTTTTACCATAATTATAGTTATACTTACAATTTCTTAGATTTTAGTATATATAATTACTAATTTATAAAAAAAAATATAAATTTACCAATTTTATGATTATTAGGTCACACAATTCATGAAATAGATAAAAAAAAATTAACAATTGTTTTAAATTGCCTGCCTCAATGGTCTAAAATAAGCATTAAATTTTTTTCTTAACTCTTTTAAGTTATGTCTCATGGTAGTTAAGAAATTGGTATATTAATAAAAAAAATTATAAAATTTTAGGTACATTTGCTAAAATAAAAAAAAGGTATACCTACAAATATAGATAAAAAGTTAAGGGCAAATTTCTCTTTTTAGAGTAAGGCATATTAATTTTTTAACTATAGAAATTATTAGCAGGAGCTATTTTTTTTTATATTTAAGCTTGTTATTTTAAGTGCATAGTCTGTCATTATCAATCTTTTAATATAAAATTAAGGATTCTTTTTCTGCTACGCTGAACGTTGAAATTTTGATTATGCTGTGCTGCCTTTTTTAGCAGAAGAATGCCAACGTAAAACGAAAATTCCGCTCGGCGTTATCACGGATTCTCAGCTGTACGGTTGAGGATGTCCTAACGGCCAAACTGGAAAGGTTAAATAGTAAAGTACAGCAGCTGCCATTCCACGGCCAACTACCAATCAAGAGGTGGAGGAGAAGACTGACTGGTTCACCTGACCCTCCTTTATCTCACTCCCTTCAATATTCCTCCACCTCCCAAACATGCCAATTTCTCTTGCTTCCCTCACATCACTGCCTATCTATCTATCTCTCTCTCCTGAGTCGGTAATTTTGATTCTGCTACCAGAATGGAAGAGCCTTCGAATACCAACACCCCTCCTGCATCTTCTTCTACTTCTTCGTCGTCTTCTCCTTCCAATGAACGGCAAGAGCAACAACAGCAGCAGCGGCCGTCACCAAGCGTTTCTTATAGGGTCAACATCTCAATATCGGATCCTGCTACGTCGATGAGGGAAGAGACATGGTCCTGCATTGTCGTTCTTATTACCTTCTGGTTCTTTGGTCTGTTTTCCAATCCTCCCCTTTTACTGTTCTTCTAATTTTCTTTGCCCCGTTTTTAGGGGTTCTCCTGCTCTGCTTGCTCACTTTGGGAAGCCTTTCTCCCCTTTTCTTCTTTGAATTTGTTGTGGGGATTTGCGTGATTTCCCACCATCAGCAGCTTCCATGACTTTAATCCTCGGCTTCTACGGATCCATCAATCTACAGTTGGGCCCCAGTTGCTCCCGCCTTATTCGGGCTAGCTCCTTATTTGTACAGAACATAGAGGTAATTTCTTCTTCTCTCTCTTTCGTCGTATCTGTTTATGTGAGGAGAAAGATGACATTTCCATGAGTCCATGCATATGCATCTGGATGTTGCTGTGGCTCCAAAACTGCCATCAATATCCATGGCATCTGCCCAATCCAAAAGGTGAGTCCCACATATGGTGCAGACAAAAAATACACCTCAAGCTACTGTACTGAGCTAAAACTAAGAGTCAATATCTAGCTGAATACAAAATACGTCCAGGCATCAAAACTTCAGAGATTCTATTGAACGAAACCATCATGCTGCAAGTGAAATAAATAAAATCATCGCGAATGTTTGTCACATAATGTTTCTCATTCAAAAGCTGGGATCATTCATCTCGAATCTTTATCTTTTGCACCACGGCTTAGCACCAGCGACAGGCATGCAGATGAATGAAAGGCTGTCCTAATATCATTTGAAAATATTTATATCTTGAATGAGTAAGAAGGTTAGAATTTCTCTAAAACTGCATTAAGCATGATTTCCAAATGGGCAAGCCTGCATGCCCAAGTTCTCTGTGTGAGTTAATGCGGCCATTTGTAGGTGATTTATGGATGCAGTTTTCTTCCTCGATTCCATGCATACATTGTTTTGGGATGGTTATTTTCTGCAGGTGAAAGCCACTGCTAAGCCAGAGACAGGGCCTGTGCTGTATGGATTTACCAAAGCTCCTCCTCTTGATGTCGAGACCACTTGGTCTGAGACTCACAGCATCACCATACCTGTCAATTTCCACAAGGCAAGACCCACATGCCTCAATTTTCTATCTTTCCAACAATTCCCTCCATTCATTCCAATGTTTCCATGAGTCCCATTCACTAGATTATTATGCAACCTCTCGACTGAATTGGGATATGCAATTGAATTGAATTTAAAAAGCAAAGAGATACAAGCAAAAGTTGTCATATTTCAAAGAACTCACAATATTTTAAATAACACTCAAATTACAAAACTACACTTTAAATAGAGTTGGATAAGCCTTTGTTTGATCAGCTTTGATTGATGAGTTGAGTTAATTCTGTCTTTTGTCGCAGGAATGGGTATATTACTTGAACAAGGGATCTCACATAACTGTATCTTATAGTGTCAAATCAGAGGACTCATCTCCATTAAGCCTTGTAATATCCCAAGGTACATTTTCCGAGCCTTTTAATATCCTAAGGCTTTTGTTCTTTTATTTTGTCTGCTTAGCTGAACCCTGTATTTTGAGGAACCGAATTCCACAACCTAGCTGGTATTCAACTTCTAGAAGCTTCGTTTGGTGGAAGAAACTTAGATATCGATGTCAATCTATTTTTATAAATTCCATTGGTTTTGCAAAATTCTTTATTTTGTTGGTTTTACTTTTTGCTGTCTAAGAGATTTACATTCTTGTAAAATTATATGCTCACTCAAAGTGTATAGAGTTGTCAGTGTGATCTTTACTTCTGTAGAAACTTTTCAAAGAAGATGAATTATTATGAGTTGATTGCATTGGTGCTACTTCCATAAGCATGAAATTGTATGTTGAGGAGCAAGAATTCTGTTCCTTGACTATTTTGGTTTTAATTTGCATGCGCAGGTAATGATGGCCTTCTTGAATGGATCGAGGATCCATCATATCCTAATACCACATTATCATGGAATATTATTTATGGTAATGATTTTCCAAAGATTTCAAGGACTACTTTTTTCATAGCATATTTTATGAAAGTCTGAAATTAATATCTTGACTATTCTTTTTCACTTCATTGAAGTTGCTCTAACTTTGAAAGCTAAAAACACTATAATGCAGGAAATGGTGCAATCCAACAGAAAATCCCCAAGTCATCTGACTACTATATTGCCGTGGGTAACCTCAATCCTATTGCAATGGAGGTAAATTTGTGATGTTTTTAAAGATACAAGAATCAGGATTTCCATTGTTTTTAATATGCTTAACCAAGGAAACAAAACAAGAAGTTCGTAGGGAAAAGAAGTTAAAACAAAAAGGAAGAAAGACAAGATATCCTACTCAATTTCACTTCTCAATTTCTTGAAGGATAGACTCGATTTGCTTTTCATTCTTGCAGAGAACTTCCTGTCTTTTCTCTTTTGTGATTGTTCTATTCATGACATTTCTTATGACTCCCACTCATTCATATGCTCTTGGAAATCAGGTTGAGTTGAACTTCACCATACATGCCTTTCTTTATAACACAACAGGAGCATGTCACAAATGCTCAGTGAATCACAATCTCTGTGGTCTAAAGCTATTTCTTTTTGGCGCCAATGTTGCTGTCCTTGCAACTCCAGGTCCACAGAAGGTACGTTTTACCATTCCTTTACCTGTTGATGGCATTCACGTAAACGAAATTGTAGAATTGGTGATGACTAGTATTCACTTGGATGCTTTAAAGCCAAAAGTGTAATTTTTACACAACAATCTCAAGATAGTCAGGAGTTGCTGAAAAAATGAATGAAAATGAACTTTCAGTGAAGAATTTAAGTCTGTTTGGTGCCTTCAGGGTGGTCAAGGCTATGAAAATTGGTATGTCAAACTTTCGTTTGGGCCCCGATGGATTACATACTTCGTTGGATCAGGTATTTCTCATGCCGTTACCATCTCATGTGGTGATACTTTCCATCCCATTGTGCACATCTAATGTCTGCTATTTGTAGGTGGAGTGACAATAATAATACTATTAGCATGCAAGATCTTTAGCAAATTCCAGAACACCCGTGGAGATGGGTTGGGATTTCAAGCAGGAGAGGTGGCTAATGAGAGAACCCCTCTGCTGATACCTAAAGATGATGATACCTCAAGTTGGGGTTCATCTTATGATTCAGTGTCACATGACGAAGAGGATCTAGAAGATTGGCCTGGGGCAGCTCTTGGATCAAAGGTGGTAAAAGAAGGCGAAAACAGTACTCCTAGAAGCGTTTGTGCAGTTTGCTTTGATTCCCCTAGGGACTGCTTCTTCCTCCCGTGTGGGCATTGTGCAACATGTTTTACATGTGGGACAAGGTGGATATGGACAATCTTCCTTCACATTTTACCTTCCCTCATTGCTTAAAATCTTGTTTTGGAAGCGATTCCAGCTATAAGATTACAGAAATTGACATTCGAGTTGGTCATAATACATTATGCAGGCTTGCAGAAGAGGCCAGTACTTGTCCCATCTGCCGCAGGAAGATGAAGAAAGTAAGAAAAATATTCGCTGTTTGAGAGCATCGGTTTGAAGAAAACACAATATTAGTGGATGATGATGATAACTTTTGCATTGTGAAAGAGATGGAAATATACACTAAAAAAGCTAAGAGCCTTCAACTCACAAACCACGGGATGCCAGGGGTTCCAAAAAGCCGATAGAAGCATCCATTTTGGTGAGCTGTTGATGAAGATGGGATAGGCAAGGTGCTTTGATTTATCAACTTTGTGACTACTGATCCAATCAGAACAGCAGTCGTCATGACTAGCTTCTTGGCCATCCCTTCAATCCATTTGCATAAAATTTGTACGTCTCAAATTTTATCCTCTGGATTACTGCATTTTTGTCCTTTAGTTCTGATGGAATATCAACCATACTATAACATTCATAAACAAACAAGCAAACAAACAAATGAATGCCAGTAATGGGCATTGTTGTGAATCAGCTGTGCTGAAGATTGGATGGTTTTGTTCATGCAATTTCATTCGTAGGGCTAAAGACCTGGAGACTCATGTCAGATGCGAGGCTTACAGTAGATTCCATTTGGGAAAATCCCATGTTGCCAGGGCAAGGCAGAGGGAACAGAATGATCTTCTAACTTTCGGCCTTCGTTGTGTAGGTGGGACGATGTTTGGTGATTCAAACCGTTGTGTTGTGTTGTAAGCAACATTGCGCAATGCATTGTATGATCCACTCACGAACCATAACCAAGATGAATATTCATAAAGCTTTCGATAGATGATTCATGACCACGATGACGCACCGCCCTTTTCCTTTAAATTGGAAAAGGCCAAATATGGCTAGTTTGCATATATTCCTCTGTGGAAAGGCTAAAATTTCCTTTTACAATACTCCTGAACAGTGTTATCAGAACTGGGCTGGATTGGTCAGCCGACTGGTCCGGTTTAGCCTGGTTAGGTTCAATAGTAATTTTTTTTATAAAATTAGTATTATTAATATAATAAAAAGATAAATCAAAGTAATAAAGTATTATACAAAATATCTATATATTTAGATTAATATTTATAATTTAGATTATTCAAAATTATGCTTTATTTTTTAAAAAAAAATTTCTAAAAAATAAAAAATTAATTCAACTGGTTGAACTGGCTTGTCAAACTAGTTGGATTGTGCACTCGACCTGTTTAACCACCAGTCCAGTCGGGTTGTGATAACACTACTCCTAAAGGCTAGTGGAAACGTGGAAGGCATTTTGCAGCCAGGCTCCATCACCGATTGGCACGGTAGAGCACTCTGTAACAGCTCTAAACTTAATGTTATCCAGGCATTTGGTAGTAACCCAATTCCTATAGGGTCTAGCTTGTATCTTTAATTTTTCTGATTAGGCAGTCCAGCCCATCAATTAGAAAAACATCACCAACTCTATTAGCCACAAGCTTTGAATAAGATCCACTTATGCTCCGAGCTGTTATGCTTTGTCATTATGCTACGTCAAGTTGCTGAGCCCAACACTAGGCAGATCTTAAGCAGAAGAGAAAATAGTAAAGACGCAGCATGTGTTGGGCTATCTTGCAGTAAAAGTTTCTTGTATCGAAGAGCTCATGTTTATTTCCCATGGAAAAAATTGTAAGAGGGGCATTATTATCGAGAGATCCTCAAAAAGCTCCTTCAGGTTTCGGTTTTTTTACAAATATGCATCTAATATTTAATAAAAATCTGAAATATTTCCTGAAATTAAAGTTTTTTAAATGACAATAATTTCCTTATTTGTGGAAGAAAAATTAACTTTTATTTATATTCATTGAAAGTACTATTTAAGTAAAATACT